>JAMSGZ010000159.1:0-250000 GCA_030272315.1 Paspalum vaginatum | reverse complement strand
GTACTCGTACACCAGCAGCTTCGTCGTCTTGCTCGTGCAGCTGCACCACAGCTTCACGATGTTCTTGTGCCGGATCTTCCCCAGCGTCCGGACCTCCGCGTCGAAGCTGCTGTCGTTGCAGTCGCCCTGGGAAAGCCCCCTCTGCCCCTGCAGCTTCTTCACCGCCACCACCTCGCCGTTGCTCAGCACCGCCTTGTACACCTTCCCCGACGCGCCGCTGCCGATCACCTTGTCCTCGTCGTCCAGGCACTCCAGGATCTCGTGCTCGCTCAAGGACAGCAGCTTGTTGTGGAACGACGTGATCGTCCACTGCTTATTATTATCGGACGACCTCCTCCTCCCCCTGCTGCTGCTGCTGAAGCTCCTCCGGTACCGCCAGTAGAACCACGCCACTCCGCCCACCAGGATCACCGCCGCCAATACGAAGATGGAGCGCATCATCCACGCCGTCCTCGAGTAGCTCCGCCTCCGCTCCTCCTCATCCTCTCCACTAGCACATCGTTGGCCGGCGACCTCTCCGCACAGCCCCGGGTTGCCCAGGAAGCTGCCGCGGTACGCCTCCGTGGCGAACTGCGCCGGCAGCGGCCCGCGGAGCTGGTTGTCGGACACGTTGAACCGGTTGAGCTTGAGGTTCTCCAGCTGCGCCGGCACCTCGCCCGTCAGCCGGTTGCCCGAGAGGTCCAGGTAGTTGAGCACGGGCAGGTCGCCCAGCTCCGGCGGGATGGAGCCGGTGAAGGCGTTGTCGGCGAGGTCCAGCTCGCTGAGCTTCCTCCAGGACTGGACGCCCCGGAGCAGCTGCCCCGACAGCGAGTTGTTCCGGAGCACGAGGCGGCCGAGCTCGGCCAGGCCGCCGAGCGAGGCCGGCAGCGGGCCCGACAGCGCGTTGCCGTCGGCCGAGAGCTCGTAGAGGCCCGAGACGGCGCCCATCTCCGAGGGGATGGGCCCCGTGAGCCGGTTGCCGGAGAGCACGAGCTTGGACAGGTTGGCGGCGCCGGCGATGGCGGGGGAGATCCCCCCGGTGAGGCGGTTGGCGCTGAGGTCGAGCAGGGAGACGCGCGGCAGGCCCCAGACGGCGTCGGGCACGTGCCCGGAGAGCCTGTTGTTGGAGAGGCGCACCCGGCGCAGCGTCCGGCAGCGGCCGAGCGGCTCGGGGATGCGGCCCGAGAGCGCGTTGTCGAGCATGAGCAGCTCCTGCAGCTCGCCGCGGTCGCATATCCCCGGAGGGATGCCGCCGGAGATGGCGTTGTCGGAGACGTCGACGCAGACGAGCGGCGCGGCGGCGCCGAGGCCCGCGGGCAGCGTGCCGTTGAGGCGGTTGGCGAAGAGGCGCAGCTCGACGAGCGAGGGGGCGGCGGCCGCCTCGGCCGGGACGGGGCCCGTGAGGCCGTTGGCGTAGAGGTGCAGCGTCTGGAGGCTGGGCGCGGCGAAGAGGTCGGCCGGGATGGCGCCGGTGAGGCGGTTCATGGCGAGGTCGATGGAGCGGAGGTGCCGGAGGGCGCCGAAGCCGGCGGGGATGGGGCCGGTGAGCGAGTTGTTGTAGAGCAGGATCTGGACGGCGCTGGCGAGGCCGGCGAGCTGGGGCGGTATGGCGCCGGTGAGCGCGTTGGTGGAGAGGTCGAGGTCGGTGAGGGCGGTGAGGCGGCCGAGGGATGGCGGGATGGGGCCGACGAGGGCGCAGCCGGCGAGCCAGAGCACGCGCAGCGCGGGGAGGCCGGCGCCGAGGCCTGGCGGGAGGGGGCCCGGGGCGAAGGGGTTGTAGGAGAGGTTGAGCTCGCGGAGCGTGGCGACGCGGGCGAGGAACGGCGGGACGTTGCCGCCGAGCAGGTTGTAGACGAGGGAGAGGGACTGGAGCTTCGGGAAGCGCGCGAAGGAGGGCGGGATGGGGCCGGAGAAGTTGTTGGCCTGGAGGTTGAGGCAGAGGAGCTCGGGGAGGCCGTCGGCGAGCGCGTCGGGGAGCGGGCCGACGAAGGAGTTGACGGAGAGGTCGAGGCGCTGGAGCGCGGCGCATCGGGCGATGTCGGGGAGGTCGGGGCCGATGTAGTTGTCGGAGAGGTCGAGGGAGCGGAGGCGCGGGAGGCGGCAGAGCGCGGCGGGGAAGGGGCCGGCGAGGCTGAGGCCGGGGAGGGAGACGGCGGTGACGGATGAGTCGGAGTCTTCGCAGGTGATGCCGGTCCAGTTGCAGGGGGTGGCGTGGCGTGGGTCCCAGTCGGCGAGGGCGGGCGGCGGGACGACGGTGAGCGCGCGCTTGGCGTCGAGCAGGCGGTGGCCGTCCTGGTTGAGGGCGACGGCCAAGGACGGGAGGGCGGCAATAATGGCGAGGAGGAAGGAGGCCATGGTCTGCTTGCTTGGGGTTGGTGTGAGTGAGGGTCTGTTGTGTGAGGAGGAATTAAGATGAGGTGAGGTCAGGTCACCGGTGGTGGTGGAGGAGGCGTCGGCATCGGGCTCGGGGGGCCATGGCCGCAGCCTGCAGCTGCAACTGCATGGTGGGAGTTGCCCGCCGCACCCAGTCCCAGCAGGGAACCTCCCCTCCGACTCCGAAAGCAACAGGCAGGGCGGCCCGGCCCGGCCCGGCCCCACCCCACCCTGTCTCTGTGCTACAGTGTTGCTTCAGGGAAGAGGAAGGAAGGAAGGAAGCTGCAAGGAACGGCACCGCACTGCTCTACTGTCAGCTCAAGAGCATCGGGTCCGAGAGTGTTGTGTGTGGATTACCGGAATCCGATGCTGCACCGGCACTGCAGCATTGGCAGTCGAGTCGCCCACACCCACCGGTGTCTGTCTGACTCTGACTACGACTTTGACCTGTGTTTCTTCTGCCTGTTTGTGTTTTTCTTTTTAATATAAGGGGTGTTTGAATCTCTCTCTAAAATCTCTAACAACCGTCCGATGTTTGGACGCACGCTTCGTTAGAAGTAACGTAAAATTAGCAAATATACGTTACGGTAACCTTTCGTTAACCATAAATTAATTAGATTTAATAAATCCGTCCCGTCCGTTCACTCATCATCCGTGTAATTGGTTTTCTAATTAAACCATACTTCATATTCTAATTAGCATCCAAACATTTGGTGTAACGTGGGCTACATTTTAGCATTTGATCCAAACACCCCCCCCTATTTAGGTTGTCTTCGGTGGACTGCCTAAGACTGAATCCAACAGTCCGGGGTAAAAGGTCGAGTACAGTACAAAACGACATTGTAGCGACACTGTTCATAGAGGGAGGGGTAGTTGGATTAGTGGATAGCCGACCCGTTGGAGTCGGTCTAAAGGGGTGTTTGGATACCCGGGCTAAAACTTAATCCCCGTCACATCGGATGTTTGGACACTCGTTAGAAGTATTAAATATAGTTTAATTATGAATTTAATTACACAGATGAGGACTAAACGGCATGACGAATTTATTAAGCCTAATCAATTTATGACTACCAATGTGATGCTACAGCAACCATTCGTTAATCATGGATTAATTAGGCTTAATAAATTCGTCTCGCCGTTTGCTCCTCGTCCGTGTAATTAGTTATCTAATTAAACCATATTTAATACTTCTAGCTAGAGCATCCAAACATCTGATGTGACGTGGACTAAATTTTAATCTTTGGATCAAAACACCCCTAAATGGATTGTCTATTCTACAAAACAATACCGTAATATTACCGCAGACAAAGAAAAAAAGTGTTTGGAATAGTATTCAGTCAATCGATATACGCAGGCAAGACGTTGGAGACGTGGAGCAATATAAAATATGTTTGGCTCCCTGCCCTGTGGAACCAGGGGGGCCTCCTTCGGTCAAACCGACGATGCTGGCTGGGCTTCCTACCTTCAACGGGGGCTTTGCCAAATTCCTACTACTGTACAATAGGAGGTGTCTGTGCTGTGCTGTTGGCACCGCAATCCGCATGGTTCAGCAGCATGCAATGTGCACCTCGTCCTGTCATCGTGTCCACGATCACCTCAGTCACTGCTTCCTGCTCCACGTGGACGTGGCTCATCGACCAGGACACAACACGACAAGGACAAAAAAATCTTCTTTTTTCTTGTGCTGTGTGCGGTTGCCGACCAATAATCCGCCGTCACTTGTATTGGACATATATATAGGGAGTTACAATTTGGCGCGCTGCGCGCTCAATAACTGTTTAGCGCGGCGGCGGCTCCGGGGAGACCGAGCCAAAAAAGTTCCCAAACCCAATAAAATAATACTCCTGCAATTATAAAATCGAATAGAAAATCGACTGTAACCGTAAAACATTCCATAAATCCACTCGCCGTATCCCGTAACAGTAAAATACTATACCCGTAGCCGTAAAAATAGGATGCCGCAACCGTAAAAGTGTGTGTTTTCGTAGATATTGGTTCCCACAATCGTAAAAAGGTGTTGAATTGAGTCCCATAACGTAAGAAGGCATTGAGCATGGTTATACTAGAGTAAAATTACAGTTTAGAGTTGAGTTGGGCGAACGTAAGGTAGTATACTGCCCAAACAATAAAAGTAGTAGCTATTTGATTTTGCAACAAGGATAGGTTCAGTAAAAATTTTAAGTGAAGAATAGGTTAATAAAAATATTTAAATCAAGTAGTATTAATTTGAGTTGGTGCACATTGCTTTGCTTTCAGTAGTAATGTATACCTATGATTTTACGCTCGCGGATGGTGTACGAAGCAAGAAATGTTATCATATTGGATTTTATATTTGCGGATGTCATTTTATGGCTTGTATAATATTTATTTATGGTTGTAGGATCAATTTTACGCTTGTGGGGTACATTGGTGAGATATTTTTACGATTCTGGCTATGTGAACGATCTAATAAAATGTTTTACGATTGTGGGGACTAATTTTACTATTGTGGGTTGGGTTGGTGAGATTCTTTTATGGTTCCGGTTTTAGAACCGAAGAACATTGTGAGGATATTATTCCTAAAAACATAATAACTCTGGACAGCCTTATAAAGGAGAAAATGTTATATGTAATAATTAAAACATGGTAACACATGTGTTTTTTATTGATGCTAGGTTCATAAACATAGGTTTCTCCAATTAAAAGTCAATCATCAAGGTCATTGTAGAGTTCGGGAAAAAAATATTCTCAGATACATGAAAATAAAGATGGTTAAAGTGTAAAAAGTCCATTTCAGTGTAGTAATAATATATTGTTGCTACTCTTGGATCCGTGTGGCGAGTTATTTCTCACCATGGTTTAGAACCATAAAACCGTAGGAAAATGTGCTAAAAAAGTAAATACTTGATGTAACAAAAAAAATACATGTGTACTGCCCAAACAATAATAGTAGCAGCTATTTGATTTTGCAACAAGAATAGGTTCATTAAAAATTTTAACTGAAGAATAGGTTAATAAAAATATTTAAATCAAGTAGTATTAATTTGAGTTGGTGCACATTGCTTTGCTTTCAGTAGTAATGTATACCTATGATTTTACACTCGCAGATGGTGTACGAAGCAAGAAATGTTATCATATTGGATTTTATATTTGCGGATGTCATTTTATGGCTTGTATAATATTTATTTACGGTTGTAGGATCAATTTTACGCTTGTGGGGTACATTGGTGAGATATTTTTACGATTCTGGCTACGTGAACGGTCTAATAAAATGTTTTACGATTGTGGGGACTAATTTACGATTGCGGGTTGGATTGGTGAGATTCTTTTATGGTTCCGGCTTTAGAAACGGTCGGATAAAATGTTTAACATTTGCGGGACCAATTTTACTATTGCGAGATTGGTTTAGCTCACCGGAGGAGGGCGGCGCTCCGCCTGGGCGTTGAATTTTATTTAACGCTGTGGGAGTTGAATAGTGTGTGTATTAACTTCTTCGGATTCGCGTGAACTAACGGACCGATCACTAAGTGGTTATATATATATATATCCTCCCAGCAAACTCTACTGGTTACTGTAGTACTAAAACAAGAATCTTTTATTTACTACCTGCTTATTAGGACACAACAGAATCATGGCATGGCATGTAATTACGCGGCATATATGCACCTACTCCATATGGCGATGGTACGACGCAAATGCCTAGCTACCACACCAGCTTGCATGCGGTGTCACCATTGTTGCCTTATCTCTACCTTTGTATGGTTCCAATCCGTCTGTGTCCACCTTCCCTTGTTTCCGCTACCCACTCATCCCCGCCGCCCACACCGGACCCACCACCCCCGCGCGCGTCCCCACCTCCACACGCGGACACGATGCCCGCCCCGCACGCGTCCCTGGATCTCGGCTCTGCACGCCATCCCCGCCCTTGAGCGGCGGCGCCGTCTCTCGCCCCGTGCGACGCCGCCGTCTCCCATCCTGTGCGATGCCACGCAGTACGTGTGGGTGTGGCGGCAAGAAGAGCAGAGACGCGTTGTCGTCGCCATGCCACGCCACCGTACGTGGGCTAGACGGAAGCGGGAGTAAGCGATGAGGAGAGGGCCACCAGGGAGGGCAGAGAGCAGAGAGAAGAGAAGGTCGGCCGTCAGTGGAGGAGGCGAGCGCCGTGGCGGCGCCCGCGGCCATCGTTGGTTGGAGGCGAGCACGGTGGCGCCCCCGGCCACCGGTGGAGGAGACAAGCGGCGGCTGCCGGCTGGCGCTGCTGCTTGGATGGAAGATCTCGTGGGGGAGCGAATCGGCGAGGGCACCACCGGTGTTGGAGTAGATCGAGGAGGCGATCTAGGCGTGGAGTAGATCTGGCAGAGTTGGAGGATGGAGAGGTCGGAGAAGAACATCGAAAGAGGACCTGAAATCCCGGCTACTTCACACAGAAGAAGAGGGAGGAGGACAGGGTGCCCATCGGTTGCTGGGAGAAGGTGGCGTGGGGAGGGTGGAGCTCGAGCAGGAGGACAGCAGCAGGGAAGGGGCGTTGGAGCTGGGAGGTCACGGGAGGTCGAGGAAGCAGGAGGAAGGTGGCAGCTGCTGCCCCATGGGGAGGGAAACGAGAGAGGCATGAGGACGAGGGAGACTGAGGAAGGGCGGCGCCTCAGCCTTTCGGGAAGAAGGGGCCGTGACGGTGGGATTTTTCCCACCCCCTGGCTGCTGGCCCACTTGCAAGGGAGAGGAAGAAAAGGGCGGGTGTGGGCTCAATTGGCATACAAAAGAGGAAAAACTATTTTCCCTTCGAAATTAAAAACCAGAAAACACTCATATTTTAAATTCAAGATTAGAAAATGAAAATGGACGGATTTAGAGAAAGTTTATATAACAAAGTTGCTTAAAATTTATAATCTACAACTTTGGTATACAAAGCTTCTCGTGGAACAGCCAGAAATTAGCAGAGTTTTAAGACAAAGTGCTAAACTGATTTCAAATACTTGGAAGAAAATGAATTTTGGGTGACCTAGGATTTCCTTCTTTGCTTACATGCAATCACGGATCAACGAACAAAGGAACACACACATTCTCAATCAACATCCATGCATGAAAATTTCACATGATGTTCGTGGGATGCAAAACGAGATACCCGGGGTATCACAGTGGGCGGCGGCCTTTGCGAGAGAGTTCAAAAGAGAGAGGAATAGGAGTCGACATCGGTGATGGTGAATGGGGATAACCATGAGATACGACAAGCAGCGCTGGAACTTTTCACCATGAACATTGTTGTATAATGATTTTTCAGATCTAGTTAAATAATAAATATCTTGCTGCAGTATTCGGCCACAGATATTTTGGTAAAAAGGGAAAAGAAAAATAACATAGATAGAACATTTGGAAAGCCCCATATTGTGTAGTGTGTAATACCAAAAAACACAATACTCCCCATAGTTTCTTAGGAAAATTTTGAGGCTATAAGTTATGTGATAATCATTTAATCTTCTTGATTGATGTTTGGTCCCATGTGAACAAATATTTTGATAATGCATTTCACATATTTGAAAAGGTTCAAACATAGTGAGTTTCTAAATATTGTTATCTAAAGCAGTTTTATATTCTAGATTTTCACATAAAACTATGTCACTTTATTTGCATTTCATTTTTTAGGAAAATAATATTTGCCCCGTAGCAATGCATTGGCCAATTGCTAGTAATTGTTAGCATATGCACCTTCTGCTTCGATTGGCATCCAACCACATCCGTCTATACATGTCCAGATGAGCGAGCCGTGCCGAACGACCGATCAATCGTGTCGTGGCGTGCCGTGTCGCACGGCATGTCCACCCTCAGGTCCAAGCACGGCATGACGGAGCTGCGAGCGTGCCGTGCCGGCACGGTGAGCCCGGGGGCCAACCGTGCCCATGCCAACCGCTGATGGCCTCTGCATCGCTCGTTGCATCCCCCAAGCCCCCCCCCCCCCGCTCGCCGTCACGACACCTAGAACCTAAGCTGCGGCCCCACTGCACCATTTGCCATCGTTGCATCGAGCCGCTGCGTCGCTCATCGTCGCCCAAGTTGCTTTCCCTTTTGTAGAAGCCACCACCGCGCACCATCCCCACCAGCCGCGCATACCCGCGCTAGATGACTGCTGGCAGGGAGGCGGAAAGGGATGAACGGGAGCGCAGAGGGCGAGATGATTGGGGCGAGACCATGAGATGCAGAGGCTAGAGGGGAGAAGAGAGAGGGGTTAGGACTTTATTTCCCCTTTTATATGGATACAGATGAAAGATTTAGTACCGGATTGAAAGATTCTAGCCTTTGAAGCGGCTTTACTATCGATTGGAAAGGTTCTAACCCTAAAGAGGCTTTAGTATGGTTTCTAACACCAACCGATATTAGAGCATCACCAACTGATGCTAAAGCCTTCTGATTGCACCTGAATCTGCGGGTCTTTGGTTCCAGCCCCAAGGTGTAAATCTACCATTTTTACAAGCTTTAGTACCGGCCTCTACAGGCAGTACTAATACTCACTAAGCTTGATCTATAATGCATCAATCTTGTTTACCAGACGCAACACACGAACCTCTAATAAGAATTCGATATTACCGGTCTCTACGGGCGGTACTAATACTCGCTAAGCTTGATCTATAATGCATCAATCTTGTTTACCAGACGCCACACATGAACCTCTAATAAGAATTCTCCTCGAATTCCAAACCCCAAAAAACAGACTCAATCGCCATCTATGTGTCCTGTCACTGCGCGCAACAATTCAGCCTCGTTATATTATCCTGACTTAAAATTCGAACTTGACCCAAACAGGCCTTGCGCCCAAATCTCTATGTGTGCCTACAGCACATGTAACTTTACATCTGTGGTGGCTCACGCATCCATGCAGACTGCGTCTTCACATGCCGCCACGACGCATCCTGTCGCGCCTCCAACGCAATGTGATCGTCATATGCACCGTTCTGTGGCCGAACGTCATGTGTGACATGCTTGAGCAACAAGACTTTAGTTCCTCTCTGAACTTAGTTTCAAAACTTTAGATCCCCTGAACCTAGATCTAGTCCTATCACCGACAAAGTTCGCTCTGTCTTGAGCAATGCATGCACATTAATACATACAAAACTATCTAAGCCCAAGTCCAAGACTGGACTCAAGTCAATCCAAAACATCTATACTATCGCGAGTGTATCCGATCACTATATAAATATTTTACTATTATTTAGAGGCTCGTTAATTCTCACCGGACGCGCTAGAAAAAGAAAAATTCTAAAAATTCTAAAAAAATGAGAAACATCTAGCCATCCACTAGTTGACTCTAGTAATAATAGTCATGAGATCTATTATATTTTTCTAAAACATTACCCACAATGCTATTATGAAAGATAAATTAAAATACCCTCCAAAATTTGCACAAAATTACTCACCATACCATTATAAAAGATAAATTAAAATAACTCCTAAATTTGCAAGCAAATTACTCACCATACCATTATGGAAGATTAATTAAAATAAACCTCTAAATTCGCATAGAAATTGCCCAGTAACCACTGTGCAAGATGAATTAAAATAATATAGACATTATCCACCATACCGTTACGAAAGATAAATTAAAATAACCTCTAAATGTGCATATAAATTATCCACCATAACATTATGATTGATGAATTAAAATATCCCCTAAAATTGTCTGATTTAAAAATCTCTAAATTTGTATATATAGTATCCACTGAAATACAAAGATTAACTAGAGCATGCATGTTATATGTTATATAGATATGGTAAAAAATATGTGTATATATGCTCTTTTCAAGTAGAAACATATGAAAGATATTGAGTAGAAAATAATTTTAATTAATTGTGCGTCTCAAAATTATATAAATTTATAATATTTATGTTTCATAACGATTCTAGCCTGTGCTGTCACTAAACCTGCTAACGTGTTCAGATCCAGCCCAAAACCTGACCAAACAGTATAATTTGTACATGCCAATCTAAATCACTCCAACCTACTGCGCTTCATGTGGACACTAAACCAATCTAATGCACCTTCAATTATCAATACAAACCAATTGCCAGGTTACCTCCCATCCAAAGACAACCATGTTAAAAACCAAACCACTCAACCCGGAGCAAACCAAACCATTACCATGCTTAGTGATTTGTACAGGTTGGCGTACTTGTTAAAAATTAATCGCTTTGTAATGCCAATTTCAACATAGACTAATTTTTCAAACTTTATTTGTGAAGTGTAGAGGGTCCATGCACTAGTATAGCAGTATATACCATCTATGTCAATAAACTCCTGAGTTTTAACCCATATGGGTGATGTGCATCAGATCATCAAGTATTTTAGTCTAATACAGGATACAGGAGACTGGTCTGAGGCTAACCCAATGGAGATATTTAATTTTTTGCTACTATTACACATGTCAACTCTTCATTTATCACTCTTTCGGTCGGCTTTACGTATTTGCCATTGAAAAGAAACGATTTCTTACAAATTTACCCTTTTGCTGCCATTGCATGCCTCTGTAGCCATTTTTCTAGCGCGCCACCCGATCCGCCAACGTGGCAAGGACACAATACCCATGCTACCTCTAATCAATCCGTTGTCTCTATGAGATGAGGGACCCACCTATCAGGCTTTCTTCTTCCTCTGGAGCATCTGCCCTGCCTCTCTCCCTCCTGCCGCGCGCGCATGCGAGGCCAGCGGTGCCGCCGTAGCTTCGCGGAGCAGCGGCCGGTTATGACGGATCACACTGCATTGCATGCATAAAGCCATGTGTGCCTTTAATTCTATGTTAATCGAGAACTATTATTAATTGACAGGACTATTAATTAACGGGACGTACATGAATCATACAAGTCTAGAGTGAATACCCCTCTGAACTTATCTCGGAGTGTGCTTTCCTGACCAAACTATAACACTAGACACGCTATATTCTCAAACTATCAAAACCGAACAAATAACCCCCTTACTAACAGGTAAAAACAGTTTTAAAGCATGTTTTGCTAATGTGGAATGTGGGCCCACATGCCAACACCTTCACCGTACCTTTCCTTGTCTCTCAATGAAATGTGGACCCTATCTCCGACCTTCTCTCCTTCCTCATGCCGCAGTCACTTCCCTCTCCCTTCCGTTGCGCTGCCACCATCACCTCCCTCTCCCTTCCGCTGCGCCGCCACCGTCGCCTCCCTCTCCCTCGCGTAGCAGCCAGGGGTGGAGGGGGCGGCCCGTGTCCGTCAATGGAGGAGCAGCGCGGCATGGCCGCCGTCGCACGTGGAGTAGCTGGGTGCAGCATGGGCAGCTAGCGGTGGAGGAGAGCGCAGCCTGCGTGCGCCGCTGGCGGAGGATGAGTGCGGCAACTAACGGTGATGGCGCGGATGCATGTGCACAATGGAATTTTCATATACAGTGTAGCGTCAAGTAGCAGTAGGAACTAGGAAAGCTGGTGGTCGAGTTGGTTGCAGTTGCAGTGATGCATGTATTGGTCATCAAAGATGTATGAATGGAATTGTGTAGTGTAGCAGTAGTGGAGGTGCCCCCATCATGCTCACTCCAATTGATCCCAATCCAGCTGATAGAACATTCTGATAGCTAGCAATGCAACCAGCAGATGGTTCGCTCTGCTAGAACAACTAGTAAAAATTACTAACGCGGCGTCTCGTATTAGTAAAAATTAATTAGTTACCATACAAGATGTCGAGTTTCACTATGATTAAGCTTGCATGTCTATTATGGTATGATTGCATCATCATGTGGTAGCTAGTAGCTACCTAGCTTTCGGCACTCTAGGATCATCTGGGCGATGAGCAACCAAGCACTAGCCAATAGGAGCCACCTTTTTCAACAAAAGCACTTTGTACTCTCGATTGAATTTCCACTATGCCTTAATCATCACTCATCAGCACTTGCTGATTTTATTTGACCCATCAGGATTCATGACGATTCAGACAATCAGATCTACCTCAGCATCAGGCGCCGCTGATGATTACTACATACTACTCTAGCAAGAAAAGAATCTTGCCATACATTCAGCTAGCTAGTCAAGAAACTTTTGCGCTTTAATTTATTTATTTATGAACAGAAAGGAAAATCTATTCTCGTACAAAGCAAATTACTCCTTACTGTTCAAATGGTACTGGCTAATACAAAGCAAATTACTCCAATACTTTCAGCTAGCTAGTCAAGAAACTTTTGCGCTTTAACTGGCTAAATATTACTGAAATACTAACTTTTTTCCCTTTCCTTTATGAGAAAGCTAGGTCCGGGAATCGACCAAATTTAACTATCAGCACGCTAGCTAGGCAAATCCACGTTATATTCCAATCCAATGATGAGCGTGGCTCCAGGAAAAATACTTCACAAAGAAAGAAACCAAATACTCCCTCCATCACAATTTAGAGGGCATTTGACTTTTTAAAGGTCGATTTTGTTGTCTTATTCAAAAAATTTATAATTATCATTTATTTTTCATTGTAATTTGGTTTAGCATATAATATACTTTAACTATGACTTTAATTTTCCCATATTTTTGCAATTTTTTTTGAATAAGAAGAATTGGCCACACTTGATATATAAACAAATCAAACGATCTATACATTGAGACGGAGGAAGTACAAATTAAGGAGCACATAAGCAGCATAGCATGCCTAAGCCAATAATGAACCAGGAACATAATTGGCTATTCGAGTATTATTGTTGATTTTCTCTTCATGTGAGGAGAGGAGGCTAAGAATATAAGTAATAGTATATTGTTATAGAATAAATTATATGGGTGGTACCTAAACTATTTTTGGATTCTTGATCAAGTTCACAAACTATATATGAAGTTGGAGACCTATGACCTTAATCTACCTAAATACCTCAATCTAGGTCCAATATTGCCACACACATCGTATCTCCTCATGCAGTTGACAAGGAATATATGTTGACTGCGTAACGATGTAGATCCTGACATGTCGGGTATCATGTGAGCCCCATTTCTCTTCTCAGTCACTCTCCCATCTCGAAGTCGACCAAGCCATGCAGCGATGAGAACATATCTACCAAGCTTATGACCATGGCTCAACAAAAGATAAATACACAAGTCTAATTGCTATTAGACTCCAATTCAATTTCGAGACAGGTTCAGGCTGCAGCAATAAGCATCACGAAAATCGATGTCCAGGCTAACACACTGTAGGACTGAGACGTGCGACTAGAGCGGGGTGAATAGGAAAAACTCAAAATCACAGCTTCCAAAGCTAGTGCTACGCAAAGCTCACAGGAACGAAACTAGACACCATCCACTGAACAGATACGTGTCTAGCAAACGCAGGGTGCCGTCCACTGAAAGTATACGCACCAAGCGAGAAAGAGCCAGCAACTCGCAAGTCACGGCGAGCAGCGAACTTTACAACTTCACCACTCGACACTCACCGCACCGAAATGCGTCTTACTGCAGCACAGTAAGCAAAGAGCATGATCAGGCAGTGGGAAAAGCAAACCCGATGCAAAACACAGCGGAAAAACCAAAAACGGCGAAAACACACTGCAACACTGCCAGCGCCGGACTGTCCGATAGAGCCTGCCGGACTGTCCGGTGGCATCGGATAGTCCGGTAGCTGCTGCCGGATTGTCCGGTAGCCGCCTCAGACAGAACCCTCTACCGGACTGTCCGGTAGGATCCGCCGGGCTGTCCAGTAGAACTGGATTGTCCGGTGGCCCTGCCGGATAGTCCAGTAGGATCGCAGGAAAAGAGTTTTTCAACTTAAAACTAACCAAATCTTGTCCAATCTTCACAAGATTTTGCACAGGCTATCTGGGCCTTATTCTAAAGCTATTCTCAAGAGATCAACTCAAAATGATCTAGGGATTAGCAGGAATTTCAGATCTCGTGAGATGGCAATCTTTGAGCAAGAAAGGGGAAAACTCAAAATACAGCTCGTGGAAATCCTGGAGGATTCTGATGTTTTAAGACATATTCTCCACGTCCTTGCGAGTTCAAAAAAGCTAAAAGAACAAGATTATCTCGCGGGCAAAGCAAATCACCAAAAGCCATTGAGTTTCATCCAAAATCCAACTAGAGAGGGGGGAGGGAGAAGGCTGCACACTTAAGCACGAATTGGAGACGAATCTTGACTTGATTAAAAGTAGAAATCAGTGTCTACAAGGTTCCTCACAGCCTACCACCCTTCGTCCTCCCACTAATGCAAAGTACTGGCCCTAGGAGACTCTAAATACTAGACAAGCACTCGGTTCTCTCTCTAAGCACTTCGCTAGTTGGAAACTAGGCCTAGGGTTTACAAATGGTGGAAGAGTCACCTAAGTGACCAGCCACTTAGGTATATATAGCCCCGGCCTAACTGACTTATTTTACACTAAGACCCCTATATTACAGAAACGCTCGTAGGGACCAAACTGGAAAATACTCAACTTTCTCGGGGACGGACGACCATGATGGAGTCTTAATCTTCTTCGCCTGCAAGATATCTCCCGAATGACGTCCACGTGGCCAGTAGTCCAAATCCGCCGATCGACCCCCGGTTTTAAAGTCAGAAACCGAGAAACTTTAGGATTTCCTTTCTAGGTCTAGAACGGCATATTCCACTCTATCTCGGCGAGGATTTGAGCCCATTGGCCGAGTCTTGGCACCTTAGTGGTAGGATAGTGGATTTGAGCGAATTCGCCAACGCCCTCGCACGTCTTCGCGCCACGCACTCGGGTTGGAGCGCCGCGGTGGCACCCGACATCCCCAGTCCATCGGGGTTGCCTCGCAGTCCTTCGGAGGACTTATACTTACCGTCGCCATGCTGCTCCTCTGTGTACCGAACTCCCGTGGCCGACCGATGCCGAGTATGCCTCCAGTCCTTCGAAGAACTTTCTTCTCCATCTACCTCCAGCCCATCGGAGGGCCTCTTGTCCATTGGAGATCTTGTGCCCAAGTCCTTTTGGGTCTTTGCTATTGTTGACAATCACTCATCACTCCAGAGGCAATGGAGCCAGTCCATTGGCTCTCACACACAGAATCTATTTGGCGCGTTCAGCATTATACGTATCGATGGAAAGCTAAGATAAGCTTTTCAATCAAATTAGTGGTCTCACGTCAAAATGCACTCAGAGTCAACAGGAATCGTCGAAACAATAATGTGAAGATAGGAAGGGACTAGCCAAACCTAACATGGGAGGAGGTGATAAAAGGGACTTGAAGAAACAATTTTGATGGTCCGAAGGAGCTATGTTTGAATAGAAGTGTTTCGAAAGAAGCTAGCCTCTGGTGCTGCCAAAATATGCAGTTGCAAATTTAGGGTTCATAACATGGCTTGCAACGATTTCATTGTCGCCCCTGCTCATTCTGCCATTGATTTCCTTTGAGATTATGTTACAGTGCCAGTGTAATTCTCATGAATAGTTTCTAGATGAGATTTTTGGAGCTCTACCATCGCACACAACGCATGTATGATTCAGCCCAATTAGATCCCTCCATAGTCCAACAAAAACCGAATACAGTCACATACATACAAGCACACGTACGTTGACAAAGGTACAACTTAATTTCCCAAATCGCAAACCCAGATATGGACCAACATGGTCAGAATCATAGCTCGTGTCTTCGTTCTTGTAAAGGAAGCACAAGAACAGAGAGCAGGAATCACTCCCCTCCACTGTCGATGCCGGTTGGAGGCCCACTAGGCGGATCCGGCCGGCCACCGCGGGCAGGGAGGCGCCACCAGGGCGGGAGGAGGTGGAGCGCCCGCCACAAGCTGGGAGGCGGTGCGGGGCGGGAGGAGGTGCCCCGGCTGTGGGGCGGGGGAGGCCGGGTACATCCGCAACGCCTATAAGGGGGAGTAGCTAAGACAGGTCGGGCCGCCGTTTCAGCAACCCACATGGGCCGTTTCACGGACCGAATTAAGTTTTTTTATTATTTCAAATTTTTTTCACGTTCATTTATTGTTTCAACGTAATTCATTCATTTCTTTATGCATGTGTATTCAGCGTGTATCTAGATTCATCAATATCTATATAAATATAGACAAATAAAAGAGTGATAGAACCTCATACAATTTGTGGCAGATGGAGTATAATTTATAAAGTCAAAATAAATTATAAAATAAATTCATTAATACCTTAACTTAATGTAACAACCTACTTGTGTTTCTAAAAATTGCACATGTGTCGTGTGCGGGGCACATGCATTGTCACCAGTATTGACAATTAACGACTGAATGGGCAGTGCACTAGCTAAGACTATGCTCACTAGAAGACCCAAAAGGGACGCCTCTGTACACGCACTGTACACGTAGAGAAGTTTCATATGGAAGGCTGCAACCCTTGCGCTGCCACAAGACTGCTTGCGCAGTTGCGCTGCATGATCACCCCTCGGGGTGATACTCGCTTGACGTCCGTCCCCTGCGGTTGAGTCACTGTGCTTGGGCCCATGTGCGGTGGGTCTCGTGCGGTAGTGAGCCAACTGCATGGGACCAAAGTCAGGGGATCAACTTCCCGCTCCTCATACCTCCCTCGTGCGGTCGCCCCTTGACCGCCGCCGGCCGCCCGACTCCCATCTGGCCGGCGCTTCAGGCTCCTCTCTGGTGCCAACCCCTACTCCCTCCTTCCTTGCTCCGATGCGGCGGTGCTCCTTGAGCCCCTGCCTCTGTGGCTCTGCCTGGGTGCCTCGCCCCTCGCCCTTTCTACTTCTTCCTCCCGGAGGGAAGTGGCCAGCCGGCCATGCCCCCGGTGGCCGGGCGCCACGCCCAGCCGCCTAGGCGGCTAGGACTCCAAGGGGGAGGTCGGAGGTGGCCAGGCGTGGAGGCACCCAGAGGTGCGTGCAGCGCGGCCGTGCAGGCCCCCAGCAACAACACGCCAACAATGCAGCACCTCGGATAATCAGAATCAAAATTGTGAATAGCTTGGATAAGAAATTAGAATGCCCAGCGGACTGTGCTTTCTATGATGAATCGTGAACAGCAAATTTGACTTATGAATATTAGAGGTGGACAATGAAAAGGCTTAGGAAGACGGAAATATATCAAGGCACTATAGAAATTATGAAAAATCCTAGAATTCATCTATCTCGTTCTAGTGGTATCTATGGAATCCTTGTTCTAAATTTTGATTTATATTATCTCTCTCACCCATTTCAAATATTTAATATATTATTACAAGCAGAGAGGAATACGTTGTTGAGCCAAAGTTTATCAGATTTGTTTCTCACCCCACGACAACAACAAAAATTGGCTGCTTTTGGTGTTTTTGGCATCATCGGCAGAAAAAAATATCGGCGAGGCGAGAGTGGATTCGATTCGTCGCCAGGCAATGCAAGTGGAAAAGCTGCGCTGCCCCGCCGCACTCCCCCTATCCTATCCGCCCCCGCGCGCGTCTCCGCCACCCAAACCCCCAAACCTCCAGATCCTCTCCCTCCCTCCCCTTCCCCGGCGCCACTCCTCCTCCACCCACAAGCTCTTCTTCTTATCCAACAAAACCCCCCCGCCTCCCCCTCCTCCCCTGGCCAGAGAAGCAAGCCGCCGAAACCTCCCCGGCTAAGCTTTCTGCCTGCAATGTCCGCGCTTGGGGCGCTCTCCGGCGGCGGCGCCGGTGTCGCCGGCCTCCTCCGCCTCCGGCTCCCCCGCCGGGCCGGGGCCGCTCCTGCCCCCGCGGCGCCGCAGCTCCCGCCTCTCAAGTGCGCCGCCGTGCCCAATGCCGCCCAGCTCGTCTGGGGTTGCCAGCTCCGCCCGGCGCTCCTACTTCCCGCCGCCGGCCTTCTACCTTTGCAGGCCGCCGCCAGGAGGCAGGCGCTACGCCCGCCCGCCGCTGCCGCGGAGTCCGCTGGGTCAGTATCTCATTCTCATCAATCAATCAATCAATCAAACAATTAATTAGCACTGCTTCTAGAACAAGGCCTCAGCTGCCCCACCACCCGACCTGACCCGACCCGACCAGGAAAAAAAAACCCTCAGCTTTGCTACTAGTATTGGGGCAGTTGCCTGCACCATTTCGCTTCCCGTTTACAAAAAAAAAAAAGAAAAGCAATTTCACCCGTCGCCTTCATGGCATTCGACTGTAGTGGTGTCAATGCGAATGATCATGTTAATTTGTTTGCTACAGGGAGGCCAAGCCCGCGGGTTTCCTGGAGAAGTACCCTGCCCTGGTCACTGGCTTCTTCTTCTTCATGTGGTACGTACCTTCCTTCTGTTGCATCTACATTGCACGTTTTCAGCTCTGCCACTTGGTCGCCTTGTCTAAAGATCGCTGCTTGGCGCGAGTGCTTCTGCAGGTATTTCCTCAACGTCATATTCAACATCCTCAACAAGAAGATCTACAACTACTTCCCCTATCCATAGTAAGCCAACTATGCTTTCCCTTGCTCCAGAACACAAAAGCCTCCAGTGCTCTTCCTTACCCTTTTACATACCATTCTTGCTACAGCTTTGTGTCGTTGATCCATTTGGTAGTGGGCGTCGTATACTGCCTCATCAGCTGGAGTGTCGGTCTCCCCAAGCGTGCGGTAATTTATTCGTGCAGGCTTAGTTGCTTACCTAAGGGAATGTTTCTTTTGTGGAAATCAACGGTGATTCCAACACTGAAACCTTTTTCTTTTCTCTCTTTTGTTTTGTAGCCTATCAATTCTACGCTCCTGAAACTGCTCTTTCCAGTGGCGCTGTGCCATGCTCTCGGTCATGTCACTAGCAACGTGTCCTTTGCTGCTGTTGCAGTCTCATTTGCACACACTATTAAAGGTGCTCTTTTCCTTCCCGTTCATATTTCATTGTGGGGTTCTCTCTTGCCCCTTCAGTGTCCTATATGCTCATGTTTTTATGTCACATAACTTTACGATGCAGCTCTGGAGCCCTTCTTCAATGCAGCCGCTACTCAGTTTATCCTTGGACAGCAAGTTCCCTTATCTCTATGGTTGTCTCTTGCCCCTGTCGTCATCGGTAATTCTCAATTCAACCCTCTGACACTATTGTTCTAGTTAAGTTACAGTACCATAGGCAAGGTAAATACAAGATGCCACAGCAATAAAATAAGAGTGCCTTGATCTGATGAAGTCATCTGATGGTGCATTTTTCTTTATTCTCCCATTACTTGTATCTTTTTCTCTGGGCTGAATAACACATACTATTCGGAGCTTTCACTTACCATTTTGTTTTGACTCTTGGTTACAATTTTAATGAGACATAGCTTTGCTGTTCATCCTCTCTAATCACATGAATATCACTAGGTGTTTCGATGGCATCCCTCACTGAGCTTTCATTCAACTGGACTGGCTTCATCAATGCGATGATATCTAACATCTCGTTCACCTACAGAAGCATTTACTCAAAGAAAGCTATGGTTTGTGGTTCTCTTGCTATAGTCTCGTAGCTTTGCCATGACTTACTTTATTATAGATTTTTGCCTTAACTGGTGTGCTTATTGTTTTTGTTATTGCAGACTGATATGGATAGCACCAATGTGTATGCCTACATCTCAATAATTTCTCTCATTGTTTGCATTCCACCTGCGCTGATTGTAAGCATGATAAGATTGCCTCAAGTAGTGCATGCATTATTTTTAATGGTGGTGTTCATATATTTCCATAATTATGCAGTTTGAAGGACCTCAACTAATGCAGCACTGGATTTAACGATGCCATTGCAAAAGTAGGTTTGCAAAAGTTTGTTACCGACCTTTTCTTGGTTGGACTGTTCTACCATCTGTATAACCAGGTAATCAGTTCATTATCACATCATGTAAATCATGGAAACATTTTATATGAATGATCTCTCCAGCTGGCTCTCCACACAAACTCATTGTGTTATATTAGAATGTGGCCATGCAGTTTTCAATTTCCTATGCAATAGGATCAGCATTTTACTGATCTTCTTCCTCCGTCCCTAAAAGAATACAATTCTATCATTCACCACAAAGAATGCAATTGTAGTTTGTGAGCTATCTTTTCTAAGGAACATGTGCATTTAATTGCTTTGTTTTTTTCCCTTTTCAAGCATGCTTATTTGATGGCCAGATCTTATTTTTCCTTTCCAAAGATGCATGTGCAGTGCACGATTAAATAGGGACGTGCAGGTCATTTCTCATGACTATTAATATATCTTAAAAATGCTAGTGTTGCATTATTTTTTGGGACGGAGATAATAACATGTAGTTTATCATGAGGTTGCCAAATAGACATGTGCAATTTTATCATGGGCCGTCTTTCATATATCATAACATGACCAATGGATCATGGGCTCATGGCATGGCAGGTTGCTACAAACACTTTGGAGCGAGTAGCTCCTTTGACACATGCTGTTGGCAATGTGCTGAAACGTGTTTTTGTCATCGGTTTCTCGATCATTGTTTTTGGTGAGTGAACAGTTTCGCCTTATCTAGGAAATGAACAATACATACATGCAATTTTTTGAATATTTTCATCTGTACCACCACTTGAGATGCTCTTTTCATCTGTACCATCAGCTTGTGTCAATGAAATGTGTGGACCAGGCCCAACATGCCATTGACTAGTTTGATGGTATAGATGAGAAGTACATCACAAGTGGCAGTGTGGATGAAAATTCCCCTATTTTTGTGTTCTGCTTTCACGCTCTATATAGGTGAATTTATGTTGAGCTAATACCTGCTAAACCTTACACTGAGCAGGCAACAGAATTACCACACAAACTGGAATTGGCACCTCCATTGCCATAGCTGGTGTTGCCATCTACTCTTACATTAAGGCTAAGATTGAGGAGGAGAAAAGGGTAAGTTTTCACTGCAATCTCTTTTTATCTATATGTTTTTGAAACATGGAGGCATGTATCATTGCTGACTAGTGGTGCCATCTTCTACTCTTTTCTTGAATCCAGAAAAAGAGTGCATGATGAGGTGAGTGCTGTGAATATGGTCTGGTGGCTGAGTTGTCCCTCCTCGGACACAACATCGGCGACTATCATGACTTGCTTGTCTGCTTTGTTTTGTTTTCATCCTGAGTCATTTGGTCCATTGTTTGTTCCCAAAACAATGTGATACCATCGAAACAGATGGTCATCGAGTGAGCTTGAATGTGTAGAAAGTAAAAGCTCATATCATACTTGAAAGGCCTTTTGTTATTATATGTGATACCTGTGTAAATTCCATTTGTGGAACTGTCACTTAAGCAGGTTTCGGTTATTAAATAAAACCGGTCACTGGCTGAACGTTGTACTGGATCTGGATGTACTGACGTTTGCTGCTTCCACCTGGAGCGAAGGCATGGCATGCTCTCCAACTGTCGGTGCGGAGCTGCGTTTGCGTCCCGGCACCGTTGCCTCGCCGTTGATCGTTCGAACCCGTACCTAGAGCGAGGAGAGTGGGGACTGGGGAGCACGGGGAACGGGGTGCTGGTCCTTGGCTTGCCATCCTGTTCGTACTTTGAACAGTGCAATGCAAATGGGGTTGGTTCGTTGCAGCGTCATAACTCTGTTACTAGTCTGCTGGTTTGGTTAACCCTCGGGTTCTTGAGTGTAGAAACAACGGGCTGCCTGCTAAACATCCTTGGTGGAGGGGGGCATTATTAATAACATATGAATGGCTTAGCATATGCTGTGCACTTGTGCAGATCAAATTACTAGTGTTTAGGCCAGGCACAAAAATCGATCAGGCCTGCTGAAAACTACATTGCTCACCAAGGTCAGGATGAAATAAAACAAAATGAGACATCAGCAGGCAAGGCAATCATCCCTAGCCGGCTCGCAACGGTGGGTGAACGGTGGCAGAACAATCTTGGACCGGCAGCAGATCCTGGGCAGTGGTCAGTGGCCAGCTTCTAATCACGTTGCAATCTGTTGGATACTCAACATGGCAGGTGCTCAGGGCGCCGCAAGGGGCAAGACAAGGAAGAACGATTTTAAAGTTTCGGAATGTTTTTAAGACCCAAATAGCAGTATCGGTAGTTCAAATATTGGGCACTGTGGGAGATGCCTTACTCATCCCAGTAGTCACAGCTCATTTGGTTGACTCCTGAACAACAATACATCCATTCAACAATTCAAACAACCTGTGGAAAACCTTCAGTAAATCATGGGAAAAAAACCGACACAATCACCATCCTGTTACTGTTAAGTTGTAGGATGACTCTCCCCTGCCTCCGCTTGTATTCTACTTCCCCATACTGATAGAAATCTACCTAGCCAATTACTGGCAATATTCACAATGTTTTTTTTCCGTCATAGAATGCCACTTGAGGCCTACGAACCCAATAGCCTTTTGAGCCCAGCCTTTTGATCAGAAGTCAGCCTGGAAGGGAACTTGATGTTGAACTTAATCCGAAGATTTCCCTTCTTAGTGGGGTCCTTGGGTATTGGCATGCCCTCTCCAGGGATTACCTCTTCGTAGCCCGGATGGATTATTGAGTTGATGGGTAATGACAATGGGCGCCCATCAAGCGTAGTGACACGTGCAGTATAGCCAGTCAGGGCTTCCACCAGGGAGATTTTTTCAGTCACAACAAGGTCATTCCCATCCCGAATGAATACCTCATGGGGCTTCTCGTCAATGATGAAAACAATATCAGCAGGTCTCATATTTGGAGCTTCGTTTCCCTTCTCAGGAAATGTTATCTTTGTCCCCTTCTTCCAACCAGGCTTTACATCTATTGTCAGAATTTCCTCCACATTTGAGACTTTCCTGTTCACAACAATAAGATCAGCATCCATGAAACCAAAAAAAAAAATGTCCGTAGAAGTACAGTAGATCTAAACAGAAGCCTACCAACCAACACTGAAAAGTCACTTAATCATAACGCCAACATGAGATTAGCACTATCTAAAAGAAACATAACACACAAGGAACCTCATTCATTGACAGCAAAAGGAAATTGTACTATATCAGTAACTAGCAAGCCTTGGAATGTTAAAAATATGCCCACGAATGAAGCAGCAACCTAGAAAGATAAACCCATTTTATAATTACTTTTTTTACATGCTTGTGTTTTGAGACAATGTATTTTTTAGGAGATTTTCCATTTTACATGCTTGTGTTTGCCAAATAATTAGAGAATCCAGAAGTTCACACTAATAGCAGTACTATCACAATCTTATAAAATTGATAAGCCCATAAAGCTCAACTAATGTTTCCTTGTTTCCCCGGAAAGGTACCGTTTGCTAAGAAGAGGCGTACACAGTGCTGAAAGCTCTGACACAAGGCAGGGCAGGGTACAGGGAAGGAAATTGTTAGACAGCATCACCTTTGCATAACTCTGCAAAGAGGCTGGTTTGAACCTAGGACCTCTAGGCCACAAGTGGAGAGATTACCACTGCACCAGGCCCTCCCGTTTAGTTAAGTTAGAAAAAATCAAAAATTTTGTCTTCGGCTAGAGCGAATGAGAGATGCACTAAACAATTTGTTCCACAAAAGAAACAATAGACAATAGGCAACGCATAATTAGGGAAGACTGTCCTTTTTTTTAACAACTAGCAATTGACTCTTCTACTCGGGAAATTTTACCAGTACACGTAGTAGCAATGCCCAGATTAGAAGGTATTGAAATGGGAACATGAAAAGCAAGGTATAACAAAAGGTAAAGATGGAATGGCAATTCACTAAGTAAATTGTCAGCAATGCTATAGGTCAGAAACTGTACGTAATAGGTTGATGGCTATGCGATGTCAATCTTGCTTTCACAGTTTGGGATAGCCGTTGCAGAAACAGAAATCCACCTTTTCTTTGCATATCGGTATAATCAATTGAGCATCAGTTATTTATGTGGCACCACAAGCCAGGGATGTGATACCTGTTTGCTTCATTTATTCAATTTTATTCATAACCAATTGGACGTAATATAGACTCGAGTTTGTCAATATGCCAATTAAATCTAGAGAAAAAACGAAGCATATTCAGATTCATGCACAACCCTAAGGATTTGACCAAGAGTAAGTGATAAAGGAGTGCTCAAT
This sequence comes from Paspalum vaginatum, assembly GCA_030272315.1. Classification (NCBI taxonomy): domain Eukaryota; kingdom Viridiplantae; phylum Streptophyta; class Magnoliopsida; order Poales; family Poaceae; genus Paspalum; species Paspalum vaginatum. Next base: position 225,793 of record JAMSGZ010000159.1, on the reverse strand, counting down.
TATGCTGCGCAGGTAAATAAAACGGTTAGCATGAAGGAAGTGCAGCTATAGCCTTCATCACAAATGAGGATATTGAGGCAGTCTGGCAATGCTGCAACACCAATAATTCTACTCCCTCTAAATTAAAGCGTATTACTTTTAGAACAAACACAGTTTGCAAGGTGACATTTTGACTAGGAATTTCTAGCAAAATATGATATTTCAAATAATAATGATTAATTATTATGACAGTACTTCTCACGATGGATGTATATTATGAAAGTACTTCTCACAATGGATATAGTTACATCTATCTTCTGTTGTCTGCCTACATATTCTTTATGTTTTGTGGTCAAAGTTAGTAACAAAAAGTTTGACTGACAGGAATCCTGCAATGACATACATTTTGAATCGAAGGGAGTAGACGAGTAGCTCAAAACTTAGGTCTCAACTCTGAACTCTGTCATACAGCCAGGAAATACATCATTGCCAACGGAAAAAAAAGGAATACTATCATACCACGAATGAAAGATAAAAGAGGTAAATAATTCATCTCATTGTTAGCTATTAAAACACTTTAAATAGCATATATTAACTGGATTCAGTTGTTTTAGAATAATGGCGTAAGAGAGTCCATTATGAGTCCCTAACAGGAGCTTACACAACACACCCATCAAAATTATGACTGACAAGGAGTATAGCTGATAAACAAGTTAAACGATGGAGGGAGCTTACCCGCTATAATCTGTAGTCTCTCTTGATATTTTCATCTTTTTCGTCACACCCTTGTACAGATCTGCAAGGACTGACTAGAAGCCGATTCTCAATGGGAGCCGCCTTGTGTAATGGCTGCTGCATACTGGTGGAACCCTCGGCGCCAAAGCGTGAAGGGAAGAAGTCATTGCCAAACACAGACCTCTGGAATCCTGGTTCCCCTCTCATGCCGCACATGCCACCCATGCCAGAGAATCCAAAGAACTCTTTGAATATATCATCGGCGCTCCTCGGGTTAAAGTGGAAGGAGGAGGAATGAGCCCCGCCGGGGAAGAAGGAAGATGCGCCAGGGCCTCCTGCTCCTGAGGGTGGCTGGCCCTTGAGCCCTTCCTCCCCTAGCTGATCATAGATTGTGCGTTTCTGGGGGTCACTAAGGACCTGAGAAGCGAAGCATAGCATTGTTCAACAGATGCGAGAATAAAAATACAAACCATAGAATCGAGTGTGCATATAATCAAAGCTTCAAATCTATACTATCACAGCAGCCTTATATATATGAATGAGAAAGTTGGGATCTTTAGGTGGCCTGGGCTCAAAAACTTGGTAAATTTTGCTGGCATATAGTAGTCTATATGTATATATATGACAGATGCAGATGGATCGAAACGCTATAGCCAGCAAATGAATCAACCGTAATCTTTCTAAGAGGAGAAGGGGGATGGGAACGGGGGCAAAGAATAGACCTCGTATGCCTCAGAGATCTGCTTGAACTTGGCCTCTGCCTCCTTCTTGTTGGTGGAGTTCTTGTCGGGGTGCCATCGCATGGCGAGCTTCCGGTACGCCTTCTTGAGGTCGTCGTCGCTGGAGCCACGATCGACGCCGAGGACCTTGTAATAGTCGACCCCCATCTCCCTGGGCGGCGGGCGCGGCGCCTCCCTGCGCCGGCGGGCGGACTGCGATGAGGAGGAGGAGGAGGAGGTCCTACGCTTGGCTGCGCCGGCCTCTCGAATCTTGACCGGCCTTTGGTACGGCCCAGTGACGATGGCTCGGGTGACACGGCGGCGGTGGGAGAAGATGAGGACGAGGGGGAGGGCGGCCGTAGGTTTGCGGACGACGACGGAAAACAAGAATAAAAAAAGGGAGGGTAAGGAGGAGTGGAAGCTTCCAGAAGGAATCCTCCGCATCGGATTGGATTGGATCGAATTCCGCACGCCGGGCCGCCAACGGCCCAGTTGTTTCTTCCTTTCCTTTTTCGAAAATTCCATTACGGGTGCTTCAACTTGCCACGAAGTCAAAGGCTTTCTTTCCTTTGGCGGTGCGGCGGGAATAAGCTCCGCAGCACACTACCCAACACGCTTGTTCACCGTCCTTTTCTCATATCGAACCATCCACACCCATCGAGGCGAGCTGCGCCGCTGCGGCGTGTATATGCGCCGCGCTAAGAGAACTGGGCCCAAAGTTTCGTCTTAGACTTGAAAATCAGAAATAGCGGGTCCTTCAACTTGCTACCTAGACACGTTTTGTCCTCGGGGCAAACCGACCCCGGTTTTTGCTGACGTGGTTACACACCCCGCTACGTCATCTTGTACAGTGTACCCAGGCCCAGCCTGTCAATCTCTCTATTCTATCCTCATCCTCTCCGGCAGCCGTCCCAGCATGACTGTCTCCCGCCCGCCAACGCCTCACCGCAGCGGCCCTTGTGGAGGCCACGAACATCGGCAACGAGGTGCAGGGACAACGGCGGTACGCGTGAGCGTTCGAGGCCAACGAGGACTGCGGCGGCTTTGCGGCGTCGAGGCACCTCATGTGGGGCAGGGTTCAGCACCACCCATGGTGGCCCAGGCAGGTGTTCCACGTGGCAGACAGCTCCTGCCTCACGCTAGTGCACAGCCTCCACCACCGCGAGGTCACCACCACTGAGGGGCTTCCACGCCTCGCAACGCGGTGCCTTCTGGCTTCTGCTGTTGGAGGAGATGAGAAGTTAATTCTGTCAGAGGAAGCGCGACAGAGCAGTCTGTGGCGGTCACTGCTGCGACACGGGGGGGGGCAGGAGGGAGCCGACGGCCATGCACGTGGGCATCCGTCGGTCGCGCTCCAAGCCGCACCTTCGTTGCTCCCGCCGCGAGGGAAGCCAGCGCTCACCACCAACTAGCTTCATCCGCGTCTTCCCAAGGAACCAACATTCAACAAAATTGTCTCCTCAATGCACGGTGTAAGTAAAATGGACCCCTAAGCCTTGTACTTAATTCACTAATGTGATTTTGGTGGTTGAATTGACAATATGTACCGTTTGAGACTAATGGGTGTGCAAGTGTTTTTGTTTAAAATCACAGGGTGCAATAGATGGACTTGGGGTACAAACACCTCAAAGGAGAACTAAAAGGTACAAGAGAAGACCCAAGCCATCAAACATCGGAAGCGTGATGTCCTGACTCGGCGGTCCCGCGTGCAGGGACGGTGGCAGGTACGTGTGCGTGTTCGAGGCCGACAGAGGACGGCGGCGGCTTCGCGGCGCCAAGGCACCTCGTGTGGGGTAGGGTCCAGGCACCATCCGCGGTGGCCCAAGCAGGTGTTCCACAGGGCAGACAACTCCTGCCTCACGCTGGTGCATGGCCTCCACCACCACGCGGTCACCACCACCGAGGGGATTCCACGCCTCTCAATGCGGTGCCTTCTGGCTTCTGCTGTCGGAGGAGATGAGAAGTTGATTCTGTCGGAGGAGTGCAACAGAGCAGCAAAGCAGTCGGCGGTGTGGCTGCGGTCTATAAGGCGGCCGCAGCCGCGGCACGGGGGCAGGAGAGAGCCAGTGGCCATGCATGCAGGCATCCGCTGGTCGGTTCTGAGCCGCACCTCCGCTGCTCCCGCCGCGGGCGCCGTGCTCACCACCATCTGCTCCATTAGCGTCTTCCCATTCCACCAAGGAACCAACATTCAACAAAATTGTCTCTTCAATGCAGGGTGTAAGGAAAATGGACCCCTAAGCCGTGTGCTTAGTTCCTTAATGTGATTTTAGTGGTTGAGTTGAACAACACAGTACCGTTTGGAACTAATGTCCGTGCAAGTGTTTTGTTTAAGTCCCACGACGCAAGAGATGAACTTAGAGTATAAACACCTCAAAGGAGCATCTAAAAGGCATAGGAGAAAACCCAAGCTATCAAACATCAAAAGCGTGATGTCTTGACTCGGCGGTCCGGTGGATCCCCACCCGACGCTCCGGCGAGAAGAAGAAGCCTGAAGTTGAAGATTCAAGAACCGGTGCAAATTACACGCACCGGACTGGTCGGTGGTACCACCGGACGTTATAGGCAGTGGAGAAGAAGTGACCACGTCTCGGCTCTTACATGCACTGGACGGTCCGGTGCTCAACCACCGTACAATTCCGGTGATCCACCGGACGTTCTTGACAGAACGGATGTCAACTTGAAGACCCAAGCTCCAACACGCACCAGGATGTTCCTAGTGGTGCAGCACCAGACTGATCTGGTGGTTCCAACTGATCGAATTGTCAATCCAACGGTTGACTCAACTGGTAGCCTAATACATGCACCGAACTGGTTCGGTGGTTGTGTAGAAAAGGGAAGAAGGCTTCCAACGGCTAGTTTTGAGCCTTGGGCTATAAATACCCCCTTGCCCGGTCTCCACTCTATGATTGGTGACTGCTGAGCTCATTGTAGTGTCGAGACACATTATCCATGCCCATGTGAAGTGTAGGAACACATTTTGTAAGCCCAACCATCACTAGAGCACAACTAGACACATTCTAGCATAGCTAGTGCTCAGTGCATCTTTGCTTAGGCCTTGTTGTCTATACTCGTACATGCGTGCACGTCTATCCTTTCTAAGTGTGGGACTTGTAAGTCCTGCGAGACCCTCTAGAGTGTGGAGTGACCGGCACCTTACCTGTGAGAGGGAGGAAGGCCCTCGGCACTGTTGGCCAAAGCTTCCTTAGTGGAGACAGCGGGGTAGATCCATGAGAAGGCCCGCATAAGACCCCAACGGCCCCGACAATCCTCTACCCCTTGTGTGGGCAAGGCCGTAGTCTAAGACTACACGAGAGAAAGGCTCGTATAGGTGTGTACCTGGGGATATCCGGAGACCCGACCGGGGTTGCTTGCAGAAGTCACTTTGCCATCCTCCACCCTTGCGTGGGCGAGATCGTATTCATTTTGAGGACTACTGCGAGAAGCAAAGCCCTGTGGGGGCACCAAATGAGAAACAGGGGGTAGAGGCACGTTGGTCTGCCCGAATCTCCGAGAAAAAAAATCTCCGTGTCTCCATTGTGTGCCATCGTCGTCATCGTTCATCGGGAGTTTGCATTCTCAACCTATCTCTTTAGCTCACGCATTTACTTTCTTGCAATTGTGTGCTTACATTCCTATACTAACGTGATAGATTAGTTTCTATGTGGAACTAGATTGCAAGAATTGGCCACGGTAGAGTTAGCAATACTTAGCAAAACCGTAGTGCACTTTGCCAGTTTATCTTGCGTAGTTGCATTTTTTAAAACCTTAGTTTTTAAAAATCCTACTTCACCATTATGTTAGACATCGGTCCAACCTTCACAGGGAACATGCATTAGAGCAATGTGTTTCCTATAATTCCTAATCATCATCGATAATGAAGAGGCTTTGGGCCCATGAACGACGAATTCATAGAATTCTACATGACTGGATAACCAAACAGAGAATTACATCAATAAAGCGAAGTAAATCTCAGCAAGCGGACCAAAGCACCCCAAATCCACAGGCAATGCATGAGCGGAATAAACAAGCAGGCAAGCAATCGGGCAGCCACAACTCACTGTAGCGTTGCAAAGATTAGCAGAGTGTGTCAGACTCAGACTCCCAGGTAGGAGCTGCAGAGTTACCGGGAGCGACACGGCCCGGGGCCACCTCCGCCCCCCTATCGGTGACGTCAGCCGTGCAGTTGAGACCGCGCTTTGCAGCGGCTTACGGTTCGGTTAATTCGGTTTTAAAGTATTTCGGTTATGGCAAACTCTTAACCGAAATTGTATCTAGAAATCTTTTAACCGCGTAAATTAAGTTCGGTTTCACTGTTAACCGAAATATATATTATACATCAACAACAAACAAATTAGAATGACTATCATGACATCAACTACAAATTACTTGGCCACTAAAGCAAGCTTAAAGCAAGCTTAGAAAGGTAGAAAAACAATAAATATAGTCTCATTTAAATATGTCAAGTATGAAAACTTGAAAATCTTGACATCTCACGTAATTACACGTATATTTAACACACAAAATAGCATAAATGTTACACTTAATTTGCTAGTTCGGTTAATTCGGTTAAATCGGTTAATGCCATGTCAAAACCGAAATAATGTGCGGTTAAAGGATATGACAAAAATTTTAACTGCGGAATTAACCGTTAACCGATTTAACCGACTTTTGTGGCTAATTCGGTTCGGTTCGGTTAATCGGTTTCAATTATATTTTGCCCACCCCTAGAGCGGCTGATGGTGAGCGCGGCACCCGCGGCGGAAGCAGGCCAGCAGTGGAGGAGTGGCTCGGAGCACGAGTGGTGGATGCCCGTGTGCATGGCCGCTGGCTCCCTCCTGCTCCCGCGTCGTGGCCGCGGCCGCACCCAGGACCGCAGCGTGGGCGCCCCAGTCACGGGGGTGCCGCCGGCCGCTCATGTGCCCCTGTCGCCACACCCCCACCCGAGACCGCCGCCGCAGCACGGTGACAAGGAGCGCGGTGAAGAGGTGCTCGGCAATGGCATCGTGGTGCGCACCCACCGACTACTCTACAAGTTGAAGGACCCGTGACGAACTTTTCCTTTCCTTTTTTCTTGAACTTAATGTAATGGCCCATCTGGTGGGTAGGACTTGGACACACCCACCCAATGGGCTTGGGCTATGCTATGGCTGGCTTCTTTTGGCACGTCGCGTCGCCTACACACATTCACATCCACGAATGCATTATGATCTTATTAAAATAAATCCATATGCGTTAATTACTATACTCCTCCAGTCCCAATTTATAGACCGTTTGACTTTTTTTATCCAAGTTTGACAGACTCGTCTTATTCAAAATATTTGTGAAAATATAGAAAAATTCAATTCATAGTGAAAGTATATATTATTCATGCTAAACTAAATCGCAACAAAGTTAATAATAATTATGAAACTTTTGAATAAAACGAGCAAGTCAAATTTGGTGTTAAAAAAGTCATACGACGTATAAATCGAGACGGATGGAGTAATATATATCACGGGAATGCATGATATAATATAGATGAAGGCAAGTGAGGATAGTACATGAAATGTTGTACTAGGCACAGTTGTTTAGCAGAATGACTCGCTCCCTAGCGTCATACGTCGCCCTTGCACTCAACGCTCGTGCCAGCCCATGGGCCTGTGCCGCCCATGGGCCTTGCACATCTGTCACATCAACCCTCTCTGTGAGGAAATACCCCAAGGAAAAATCGGCTTGTCGTACTCTCTCTTTACTTTGGTTTATAGAAATTTCATGTTAGTATAGGGTTAGCACTAGGTTCTCACACTCTCTGAGTACTAGGTTGAATTGGGACAGCTTCAAACCAAACGGGGCATGATTGAAGTATTCGGTTCTTGCTAATTGCAAGCTAGATCGTGTGTTTAAAGCTCCACCTAATCAAGAATTGCTTCCGCTTCATGGAATATCAGGTACCCCTATGCTAATCACTAACATTGGTTTGTGAAACCCCAACTCGTTTGCTCTTTATCAATTCAATTCACAATTTTAGATTGCTTCTTCTATGCTCTTACTTATGTTCTTCGATTCGTACATAGGGATAGACCTTCATGGCAAGGTTAATCATGTTTTGCATGATTGGTAACTAGAGAAAATGTGATGGTGTGATTGTAGGGTTTGGATCAAATTCTAAGCCGGTAAGGTTCGCGTGGAAAATGTCAACTATAAATCAAAAGCTACCTCCATTGGTGGAAAAGCAGACACCCAGTCAATATCTTCCAATATATGATAGTAAAAATCTATAATATTGTTTTATACGTAAAAAACCATGTACGGTACGATGCTAGTCAATTTATAAAACACTAAGGTTGTCTCCAAAACGATGCTATAGCTCTACTGTAGATAGAGAGGGAGTTGGTTGGAATAATGATAGACAAACTTATTTTGACAACCCGTTGGAAATGGTCCTAAGACATGTTCATATTAGAAGCAGTAGCTAGGCCATACTTAGCAATGATGAGGTGGTAACACGTACGTATTCCCTCTGATCACAAACGTACGACGTGGTTGATTTTTTCTTTTAAGAAAATAATCAGTTCATTTTATTCAAAAAATTTAATAAGTTATCATATTTATGTTATTGTCATTTGATGCATCATACATGTTTGAATACTTTTTTAATAAGACAAAACATTTTGAAAACGGAGGCAGTATATTGTGGGTCTGAGGGGGTGTGGAGGGAGACAAATTAATATAGTAGTACTCGTACGTCGTAAGAATGCAAAAGGACGGACACACCCACATTATTATTATTGGATTTGATGATTTTGGTCGCACATGCAAGGTGGGTCAAATTGAGGCGTCAGCCAATGCAAGTGAAGTGAGATAGTATACACACTACAGAGTAGTTGCAGATATCAAATAAACGCTGCGGAGCTATAGCCTGCTGTGCTAGCTAGCGTCTGTACTGTCTGCCTGGCATATATATGCAGGCATATATGTATAATCCCTATGATATATGCAGGGGCAGTACCAGACTACGAGTCGGTGTACACGTACGTACAATAATGAGTACAGTGCAACATGCAGTAGCTGGGTACTACGTACACACGGGAGGGGAGGGGGAGGGGAAGGGGGAGAGGTAGAGAAAGAGAGAGAGGGCGTTGGCGTTTGTTGGTTGCCACAAAAGAAAAGAAAGAGAGAGAAACCGTACCTGCTGTAAAGCAAGTGGGGGATAGAGAGAGGTATGTACCGGAGTCTAGAGTAGAGAGAGATCTGTGAGCGAGCAGGGCAGGGAGGAGGAGGAGGAGGAGGAGGAGGAGGTGGTGGTGGTGGTGGTGGTGGGGTTTTGTGGTGGACATGCATCCTCCTGTCGTCGGTCAGTGTCCGGCCCCCTGCCTGGCCTGGGCTGGCCCTAAATACTCCAAAATCACCACCACCAAACTAGCAGTAGCAGTCTCATATATCGTCTAGCAGGCTAGATAGTCTTCGCTCGCTCGTCTATCCATCCATCCACCATTGCTCTCCCTCTCCCTCCCTCCCTCTTTCATCTTCTTCAATTCTTCCGCCTGCTGGCGGCCGGCGCCCGGCAGCCATCCATCCCCGGCCCCCTCTCAGCTCGCTACTAGCTCTCTTCAGGCCGGCCAGCAGCTCCATCAATTCCTCGTTAATTTCCTTATTCTTTATATCCATTATATATAGCCGGCCAGAGATCTCCCTTCATCTATCGTGTTACTGATTGATGATATATGATGCAGTAGCTAGCAGCTGTTCTGGTCGATCTGATCGCCATCCATCTTTAATTTGTCGATCCATCGATTGATATATCTTGTCTTGACCATAATTAATCTATCTATACAGCACAGCAGCTGGTAGTGGAGGAGCTAGCTATCTCAAGGCCGGCGGCTGCAGCTAGGTACGTGCTAGCTGCACACAGATCGATCGACTACGTACGAGTATGCTTGAGGTGTCGTCGCTGCGGCTGCGTAGCCCTCCTACTCCTCCTAGTCCTGGCAATAGCGGCAGCATCAAGGCGGCGGCGGCGACGGATCCACCACCACATCAGCTCATCGGGTTCGTCGGCGGCGACCATGTCCATGCCGCCGCCGGGTTCCCGACGTCCCCCGCCGCCTGACGGCTTCATGGACGACGTCGACACGGACAGCCTGCTGCTGGACTACATCGACTTCAGCAGTTGCGACGTCAGTCGTCCCGTTCTTCGACGCCGACGGCGACGTCCTCCCCTGACCTGGAGGCGGACCCCACGGAGCTCCTGGCCGAGTTCTCGTCGTCGTGCCCGCATGGCCATCAGGCCCATCAGGGCTACGACGACGACGACGACGACGACCCTGCTGCTGCTGCGACGGTGGTGAGCCCAGCAGACGACGCCTGTTGTCGACCCGCCCGCTGCCTGATTATTGGCGGAGACAACGATCAGGCAAAGCCGCCACCGCCGCCGCCGGACCTGGACCTGGACCTGGACCCGGACGTGAGTACCACGGAGGACGTCGTCGTAGCGGTAGCGGTAGCGGTGGAAGATAAGAAAGCAACGGACGAGGAGAAGCGGTGGTTGTTGGACTTGGGAGCCGCCGCAGATCACAACAACAAGCAGAAAGATAAGGAGGGTCTGGAATTAGAGCCGGCGGGCGGCGGCTCCACGAAGGCGACGACGACGAGTAATCCGCAGGAGGAAGATTATTCTGCGCCAGCACGGGCCGGGGCCGACGCCAGCAAGTCATCGTCGTCGTCGGCGTCGGCGGGCCAACGTTATCATCAGACTCACAGCAAGAAGAAGCCGCCGCCGGCGAGCAACGCCAGCAGCAACAAGCGCAAGGTCAAGGTTAGTACGACTCCACTACTGCATCTGCATATATAGAGTATATATATAGTATGTCTAGCAAAGCAGCATACACACACCGTACTATATTATACCAATTAGTAGTACCTTGTTAATTACATGCCCTAGCTAGCTGGATCGGTCGACTATCAGCATGCATGCAATGCAATGCAAGATGGACCGAGTTAATAGATGCATGCTGCAATTAATTAACTAATAAGTAGTAATTGTAATTGAGCACGCGCCGCCATTAATATTGTATATAATTGGATTGGAGCTAGTATGCCCTGCCCTGCTAGCTGCTGCATGGACCTCCTGGAGGCACTTTCATTCTTTGCATGGATAGTATCTCGGAGCTCCCGTTCGTCTAGCTATCCTGGAGGTGAAATGAAGTGAAATGAAATGAATAGGGCCGTTGGAATCCCCGTGCCCTTTCTTTTGCTTTAAATAATTAATTTTCCGGTCCATCTAGCTAGCAGCACGGATATATCATGCAATTTGCATGGATATATAGATGGACATGCATGCATGCATCAGATAGATAGATAGATGTGTAGATCTTGCATATATATATAGAGAGAGAGATTGCATATCGAGATGAAATTGAAATGTGATGAGATAGATGGAGAGAGAGAGAGAGAGAGAGAGAGAGAGAGAGAGAGCGCTAGTAGCTAGCTTTCTTGACGACATGCATGTATGCAGGGCCGCCAGCCCGGCCGGTGTGTCACGGGCCGGGATGGATGATGATATCGCCCAATGCAAAGCCATTGCTGGCCCTGCCTGCCTGCATATACTAACAAAACAGTATATAGTAGCCACGGTCTGCTCCTCCCCCTTCCAACGGCCGTACGCACACAAGTTGCACAGTCATCTAGCCTGTTTCTGATATGCATGCAGCAATGCAAGGATATGAAAATTAAATATACCACGCACTAGTATACTAGTAGAGAGAGTTTGCCTACTACTGTGCGCCTCGGTACTTTTAACACCCAAATTTTGTTAACATATACGCGCACCTTTACTGAGAGAGAGTGATGAATGGGTATCTTATCCGAGGTTCACACCCAGATTGAATGCGCTTGAGAAACCAGGTGAAAAACATCCTCCTCACGCTTGATTCTTTTTAGCTACACCAATGCTACCTAAAAACTACACTAAAATGCCACTACCAATATATCATAAGTTGACTATAAATCCAATATGTGTTAATTGCAACTAAACTTTTGGGTGTAAAAAAGATGATGTCCATTTGAATTGTAGTTTTCTTCCCTTCCATGCTAGGTTTTGGGGGGGGGGGGGGGGAGGGGGACAAAAGGAAAAAGAAAAAAACTCAAGTCGGGGAGTAGAGATTTTCAATAATAGCAAATTAAGTTGATGCTATATACATGATCATACTAAACCATCTTTGGTGGTATATACGTGAGGTATGGGAGTATACTTACGCATGTGGACATACCTTATTATATGTAATAATATAAAGGTATTATTATAATAAATTAAAATCAAGGGCTGGTTTGTAATTTTTTCATGTGGTGACCTTTGAGGTATCTTAAAATAAGTATGTGAACGTACTCAAACTGATAAATAAGTATGCGAACATACCCTTATTTGGTTTATTGAAGGTGAGTGTAGCTACATATATAGGAAGAGTTTTTTCTACATGCGTATAGGAAGAGTTTTTTCTACATGCGCATGTAGCTACACTCATTTTCAATAAACCAATAAGGGTATGTTCGCATACTCATTTATAAATTTGAGTATGTTCACATATTTATTTTAAGATACCTCAAATGTCACCATCCGAAAAAATTACAAAACAGCCCATGTTTTAATATATTATGAAAATACCTTCACATTAGTACATATAACGCGGTATGTCCACATACCTCAGGTATACCCGCATACCTCGTGCATATACCACCTCGGATGGTCTAGTATCATTACATACTCCGTGTACATACCTTCGATTTGGCATGATACACCCTCAATCTTGAGATATACAAGTTAGTGTAGCTACATGCGCATGTAGAAAGGAATTTTCCTATATATATATATATATATATATATATATATATATATATATATATATATATATATATATATATATATATATATATATATATATATATATATATATATATATATATATATATATATATATATATAAACTCGACATAACTCTCTGGAGTATGGATGGTAGGGTACATACCACCTCAACTAAAAAATCGGTTTTCTAACACCTTAAACTTCGTAAAACCGCCACCGTTCGCGCGAGTCCGCGCTCAATGATCTCCACCACCAGCTCCAATCCATGTAGCCCAAAGTGGATGGACTCAAGGAGCAGCTCACCACGGCCACCATCTACCGCACCAGTTGTAGCGGCGGCGTAGAGGGGTTGGCACATATATAGAATGTGTCACGCGTGGCGGCGGAAGCAGTCGCGGAGGCCCACTCGTCCTCCTCCTTGCTGGGCGACAGGGATGGGGCGAGCGGTGGGGAGCAAGGAGCAAGGGAGTGGCTGCAAGGAGGGGGCGAGCGACTGTGGAAAGCAAGGAGCAGGTGAGCGGCCAGGAGGAAGAGGGGAGCAACGGCGAGAAGGGGGCGAGAGGGGGCGGGGAGAGGACGAGCAACGGTGAGGACTGAGGAGCTAATAAGCGGCTGTGTGGGGTGGGGGGAGTGTCAACAATGAGAGAGGAGTAGGGGAACGACAACCGTAAGAGTTCCCTAGGCCGGTCCACAAAGTTGACAAAGAGAGGAGAGAGTGGAGGGAAAAGACCTGATACGTGGGCCTTATTCCATATGCTTGCACATGTGGCACTGATGATGTGTGGACCTTGGTTGTGCCGCATTAGTGAAACCACCTAGGGGTGTTTTATCCAGTTCTTGGTTCTCCAAAGTCCGGGGTGTTAGAAAACCGTTTTTTCAGTTGTGCTATGTAGCCTACCATCTTCAGGGGTTATATAGACTATTTCCAGTATATATATATTATATGATTACTTCTACGCCAACAACACTAATACAATATGTGTGTGTATTGCTAAATCTTTATCTATTTACTCCCTATGGGTGCATGTTTTCTACATTGTGGGATTTAGAAAAAAAATCAGCACATTTTTCTATACTCTATAGACATATGTGCGGCATGCACGCAGTGAACCACATCTCAACCTATATACTTGATGGTCTATGTGGATTGCGTGAAGAGCAGATGACGTCGAGAAAAACGAAGAAGATGACCAGCCGGCAATAAGGAGGAAAAAAGGAATAAAAAGAAAGCAGATCTCCTCCAGTTGATTGACATTCTTCTTTTTTCATTAATACCAAGATAAAAGGTGGAAACAGTTTTTTTCAATCAGTTTTAGACACTTTCCAATCATTTCTAACGGGGTCAACGTGAGGGGTACAAAATATTTTCATTCGATGAAAAATGGCTTCGTAAGAACTAGCGTTTTAATAGTGTAGAAAGATACTAGATATATAGTTCATCTATCCTTGCTGTACATGCATTTGGAATAGTATGATGTACTGATTCAATCATCTGTGTGTCTCCATGCATGCATCCTGCCGACACGTATATAATAGTAATAATGTGTGTATGTAGGTGGACTGGACGCCGGATTTGCACCGGAGGTTTGTGCAGGCGGTGGAGCAGCTGGGAATCGACAAGGCCGTGCCGTCCCGGATCCTGGAGATCATGGGCATCCAGGGCCTCACCAGACACAACATTGCCAGCCACCTGCAGGTACGTGCGTGCGTGCCGCGAGAACAATCTGATTTTTTACAACATACTACTACTGTATGTATGTATATATGCACAATTAAGTATCGCAGAGTCTGGGTAATAACTTATTTTGGAAATGGTTTGCGATAGATCGAGAGATATATCTCGATCGTGTGACCGACCATGCATCAGGCAGCAGATAGATCTGGGCCGGGAACACACATATGGAGCACTGTCCATGATGCATGATGCCAAGGCCAGAGTACCACCACACCAGTGCATGTAGCATGCAGTACTAGTACTACTACTGCCCATCATGTGAACTGAACGTGTACCTGCTCTGCTAGCTGGCTGCTTAATTTCCTGCTGGGCCCTTCTTCCTCTCAGCCTCACCTCTCTTGTTCTTCTTGAATTTTACCGCGGCGAACGAGAGCCCTAGCTGTCAGCAGGCAGCGCATGAGTAGGCATGAGCTATTGTTGGGTGCATGCATGGTAAATTAAAAGGTGAATGAAAGAACAAGCATATATTTGGGACGGGGAGGTGGTGGCATCATGCATTATATATATATTGCAGTTGCAGTCACACGCATGATCTGATGATGCAGTACAACACAAAGCAAAGCACTACACACTGCAGACTGCATGCACCAGATGCAGTATATATGCAGATAGATAGATAGATCTCATTTCAATTCAGGCTAGTGAGTGGATGGATGGGCCGGGCAGGATATGCACTGCGCTGCCTGCCGCTGCATCATATATATTCCTTTGCCCAAACCGTGCAAACAGGAGACGCCAAGCCATGCATGCCCCATGCAATGCAATGCAATGCAATGCAACAAAGAGGCCGGGAGAGCGGTGGTGGTGGTGGGGGTGGGGTGGTAGTGGTACTGCCACAGGCACAGCCCAGCCCCCCCCCCCCCCTCTGTCTGGAGTGTCCGACGACTCTCTTTATTATGTCTCTCTCTCTGCCTCCAGTCTGTCTGTCACCTCGCCCGATTAGACCAACAACGGCGACTTACAGTTTAGAGTAGTAGTATTAATTAACACACGCACGTGAATTACATTACTACATTATTAATTAACGACGACACTGCTACCTAGCTTGTCTTGTGGCTGTTAAATCGATCGATCTACTAATATATCGTATACTTTGCAGAAGTACCGGTCGCACAGAAAGCACCTGATGGCGCGGGAGGCGGAGGCCGCCAGCTGGGCGCACAAGCGGCAGATGTACGCGGCGGCGGCGGCGGCGGGCGGCACAGCGGCGCCGCCGACGATGGTGATGAATCACTCGAAGCAGCAGCAGTCGTCAGCCGCTGCTGCTGCAGCTGCAGGCCCCCGGCCGTGGGTGGTGCCGACCATCGGCTTCCCGCCGCCGCCGCCCGCGCCCTTCTGCCGGTCCCTGCACGTGTGGGGCCACCCGCCCGCCGTCAGCAGCACGGCGGCGGTTGAAGCGCCGACGATGCTGCTGCCCCTGCCCGCCGTGTGGCCGCGGCGGCCGACGTGGCCGGTGGACCCGGCGGCGTACTGGCACCAGCAGTACAGCGTGCGTTTACTTACTACTACTACGTACCTGTGCTTATATATTGCATGTTCCTGCTGCTTCTTCAATTCCTACGTATTATACCTTTAATTGCATCAATCGATCACTATGCATGCATGCATAAGATACAACTGACTGCCTGACTAACTGACTGACTGACTGATGCCTTTGCATCGCATCGCATGTCGGCATGTGACTCGAGATCGCCGCTGCTAGTACCACTGGACCGCTCGATCGCATTGCATGCATGCCTATTGCCTAGCTTTATTTTGGCAGCTAGCTACGACCTCTGCTAGCTGTGTTCATGCATGCATGTGATATTGTGTGCAATTTCTCCAGCTACAACAATTACTGGAGTAGTACTGATTTACCGTCCTACAGTACTTTTTACTACTCTCTCTTGCATTGCATTGCATTGCACTGCATTGTCGTCGATCGTCTCCCTCTTTGCTGATATATATGATGTGTTAGCTGTGCAGGGGGCCAGGAAATGGGGTCCGCCGCCACAGCCAGCAGCAGGGACGCCGTGCGTGCCGCCGCCGATGCCCATGCAGCTGCCGAGGTTCCCGGCCCTGCCGCACCCCGTCCCCACCATGTACAGTAGACCGCCGATGGCCCCTCCACCGCCGCCGCCCCCGAGCAGCAAGCCCGCCGAACTGCAGCTTCAGCTCGACGCGCACCCGGTACGTATGCTTATTAATTATATTGCTGCTTCTTCGGACAGAAAGTTTAATAAATTACTCCTAAACACGTACCTACCTACCTACACTGACGACGTATATATGTGCTGATCCGATCCTTGCATGCATGCATGTACACGTATACAGTCCAAGGAGAGCATCGACGCAGCCATTGGAGATGTTTTAGTGAAGCCATGGTTGCCGCTTCCCCTGGGGCTCAAGCCGCCGTCGCTGGACAGCGTCATGTCGGAGCTGCACAGGCATGGCATACCCAAGGTCCCACCGGCGGCGAAGGAGCACTGCTGACCGGGCGGCCGGCGACATCTATCATGCGCGCCAAACAACTCGTCGACATCCATCGCCATGTGTACGATACTAGATGCTAGCAGTGTACGTACGTACGTAGTAGCATGCCATGATCATCCCATGCATGTTTTTGCTCTCCGATCCATCACCTAGTGGTACGCCGCCATAGCTGATCGAGTTAGGCAGCCTACTACTTGATGAGGGTTTAATTAATTTCTTAATTGCGTCTGCTAATATAATATGTGTAGCTCTTGAGCTAGCTGTGTGTTTAATTTGCTGGGAGAGACGACCGAGACCAAAACTCGTACGGTTAATTTATGCATGTATGTGATCGAGGAACTGAATAATTGAACCAACTGATATATGAATAATAGCTTTAATTTTGTATATCTGTGCATGGGCTACCTAGTTAATTATATCGAGAGAGAGAAAAAAGCAATCAACAACAAATCTCAGCCTCCTATCTTGCGTCCAACAAAATCGAGCTCATTCAAAACTGCATCTGTGTTATTTCAAGCAAATCACAACCATTCGGATCGTTGCTCACGGCTGGAAATGTTCCTTAGGGGCTAGTTTAGTTTGGTACTCTTGGATTGGAGTTGTTCGAGAGGACTGAGGTGAAGTTTTAAATTCACAATAGATCGAAATTTTCTTCAACCCCTCCCTCCGATCCCTCTCAATCCATGAAGTTGCCAAACTAAACCAATATTGGTAATATTGTAGTCTGATTGGTTTGTGGCCAAAATGTGCCATGCTAAAATTTCGGTGACTTGTCAAAATTTTAACATGACACATTTTGGCATCGAACCAAAGTCCTGTATATACTTGCAAATTAAGACAGCTGCCTACGACCCCTCTATATATATATTATAAAGAAAGACTTGGAATTCCGTCGAATCAATGTGATTAATGATACAGCGCTACGCCGCTACATATATAACAAGCATACGTTTAAGGGGGCAAAACTTGAGCTCAACTGAAACATTCTCAACACCGGCCGCCTCAACAAACTCCACGACAGCTACTACACCTTGCTGCAGCTCTGAGACCTATTGACAGAAACAGCAAGGACCTGCAAATGACACGGCTACTCAACCTCCTTGATAATCCTTCGCTTCCTGAAGGGCTGCACAGGCATGCTCCCAGGTGCGCTGTGCTTTCGCCTTCTTTCCGCTTTCCGGTTTTCGGCTTCAATCATCGTACGCCGCAGGTTGGCTGCATTGTAGATTGCCTTCGGCAGGTGTCTATGCCTGCAGTAATAACAAACCGGATGGTGCCACTTGTTAGCAAACTAATGGTAAGACAAGACACAAGACGGCTCATCAATCACTTGATCAAAAAACAAGGCAATGCCAGACAAAGCAAAGAATAGCCTACCGAACAATCCGCTTCACTTCCGAGAGATGCTTGTACCTCTCCTTCACAGCATCAAGGTATTCTTGCTTTTTGCGCTCCCGTGGAAGAAGCTGCACAAGAGATTTATTTGTTCACAAACACACACACAAGACTCAACAGTGAAACTGCACAGCCGATGATAATGTTTGCCCATAAACTAACAAAGAAATCATAATGGTAACTCATGCAAACATTTTCCACAATCTATAGACATCCACAAACAGAGAAAGAGAACACAAGGAAACAGGCAGTGCAACCATTTTTCCCAAGAACAATGGCACGACTCATGTCACCCTCATCATCAGTTTACACTGTTTCAATCATACATGCCTTCGACCTCAAAAGCTAAGCTAAACATAAATTATTACAACACGTAATTGCTCACTGAATCAGACTGAACAAAACAGCATTGCATTGCTGTCCTGGAATACCCGAGCACTGAATAGCTAGCGCAACAAGTTTTCAGGCAAGCAGGGCAATTCCGGCAAGTGAAATCAACTGAGCAAAAACAAACCCAAGTTATGACCACCAAACATGGTCAAGGACTCAAGGCCAAGGGATGCTCGCGGACCGACTTACCGCCTAATTCAACATACCTGTTAGCTGCCTGGTTCACTTCTCTATGCATGGTTGTTGTCATTAGTAGGAAAGAAATAACTATATGATGGGTCAAATGGTCTGAACATTCCAGCACACTTGCATCTGTTACTGGACATGAAAATACATAATATTACCTTTGGCTTTTAACATATGACGCTGTCAGATTTTTTACATGACTTTGACCATTCGCGTATTAAAAAAAGGGAATATAAGTATGATTTATTTTGGTGCGACTTGCTTTATCATTAATGATACTTAAAACATTTAGACAGGTCATGTCAACAAGTCAATGGCGTCATATATTAAAATAGAGGTAGTATTAAAGAACCTCTACAGTCACGATTTGGTGCCATGCCAACTGAATTGACAATAAAGAGTTGGTTTTTGCAATACTGATATACAGTCATAGAGCACCCAGATGTATTGTGAACTTGTCCATACATAACTATCGCCTGAAGTGAGACAGGAATCTGAACAACAGCAGGCAACCAGCATGCGGCATGGCCAAACACAACAGCAACTTGCAAACAGCGAGTGGCATTAAAAAACTTACAACTCCAAGTTGTTCCGAAGCTTTGGATTTCCACAGCCGAAGATTTGTGTCATCACTGCCAGAGACTAAATAGGTCCCGTCGTAGGTATACTTCACACAAAACACCCTTCAAAGTAGTATGGTAAATTGATTAGAATCTTACAATAACAATCATGGTAAATAGCAGGAGATTATCTTTCAGAAAAATGCATAGAATGAAATATCAAGTACTCAATTGCTGCTGAAGTACTTCCTAAAACTATACAGAAAACAAAAATCAATTCAAGTATGCCCTATGCCCCCATTTGGAAACATATAACAACACAGACGCCCCCACTAACTTATAGAGATTTGAGGATTAAAGTCCATGTCTGAACTTTGTTCTAATGAAGGCACCAACAGTAACTGAAGAAACAATGAAAGCTAAGGGAAAACCTTTGCATCCTCTTGGTGTGGTAAATCTCTCTGCTATGATCACCAAAATAATTAAAAATTCTTACCTGCAAAAATATTATATGTGAACAGAAATCACAAATACATACTCCGGGTGTGAACTGATTGTCATATCTTTAGGGGTTAACTCTTTTTATATAATGGAATATTATATTATATTACTTCCAAGAACAAAACATTAAGTTGATACAAAGTCTAGAAAAACTTTGGTGAGTAGGAACATACTGTTCTATCGTAGGAACCAGTAACAAATTCACGCCCTGTTGGTGAGTAGTCAATATCCATCCTGAAAACCCGAATTCATGTAAGATGATCCCATAGATAAATAGAAGAAATAAAACATGCATGCTACCAATATGTGATAAGTAGATCACCTATAAAATGATATCTTCTATGCTTATAGGAGTAAATGAAACAAATGCATCTTCAAAAGGTTCATCAAGACATGATTGATCAATTGTAACTTTGTAAGACAAAGTAGCAGCCCCACAATAGAGTTAAGTGCCGAATGCAGATTTATTCAAATGTTCTAAAAATTAATAAGAGATATATGCCAGCCAGGGCAATGTTCAATGATTCTTCTATATTTCATCAATATTCATATGCTCTTCACACTGATAAAACATATGCTAATCAGGATTAAAAGCCTTCACAGTCAAATCTACTAAAAAAATAGCACAGAAGACAATTTTGCTGAAAAATACACTTACACTGCTGAAACATGACCTTCATGGACAATTTTGGCTTCATCCAGCTTTCTAGCATCAAAGGAGTAACAGTTTGTGTCCTCATTTGCCTAGCCACAAAAACATCAAGGCATCAGTTCCTGGATGTTGGAGTGCCAGACGTGACATATATCTTAGATCATGATTGTCAGAATTATGTGACAGCTCAAGCAAATATAAAATAATCTTCTAATCTTACAGCAGTGAAGTTCATCGGCTCCCTAGGATTCCAGCATACTGAATTGCACCTTGTCTGCATACCCAAAACTATCAGGTTGTAGACAATTCAGTGGGTACAAAAAAAATATATCAAAAATAGAGGCTAGAATAAATGTATATATGTCAAGATTCCAAAAATGAGAATTCAACTAACCTTCATTATTAGCTTTCTAGCTGGAGAAGACATGCGCACGTCATAAAGTGTTAGACTCCGATCACTGAAAAAAAAAGACCACAGAACTTAGATCTCTAGAGCATTCTCTTCATTCAGATGCTACATGAGCATTCACTTTTCTTCCCTAAATGAAATGACATGCAGTTCTCCTGCGTAGTTCGGAAAAAAACATTGGCATCAAAATACTGTTAAGCAATCTATAGTAACCACATCTGAACTAACAAACTGCTCCGTAACATTGAGTTAACTGCCAGAGTGAAGACACGTCTTCCCCACAAACAAAGATATCTAATTCTCTAGTTAATACCACTACATAACTGTGAGATGAGGTCATGTCAACCAACGAAATTATGGTTTATAGGAAAGGAACTGAGATTTTCTCACAATGTCCTTCAAGAAAATCAAATTGACAACAACAATGGCATTAAGGTTAACAGGCACGAAAAGAAAAGGCAAAACGCACATTCCATTCATTCATGTTATAGCATCCGGCCATGGGTTTATAAAACCATAGCAAAACAATTTCAAACATATAAAACTTTTGCAGATAAAATAACAAATTTACCTGGCTGATGTAATCAAAATATTGCAATCTCCAGGATCAAATCGCAAGGACAGAGCTGTATCATTACCCCATTGGAAGCTATTTATTGGCTCCGACCTGTGCAAATGAAATGAGCATTGATACCGGTAACACATAGAAACAAAGCTGAAATTGCTAGAAAGTAATCATCAAAATTATACCTGTTAGGATCCCATATATCAACTTGAGCACCAGCAGTCGCAAAAAGATTACTGTCCCATTGGTGGTCAACACCCCTAAAAGCAGTGAGAACAACTATTGTCATTGTTGTTGTTGTTGCATTAAAAACTGAGGAGCTAACCCCTAAAAGTAGTGGAAACAAATATTATTGCCATAATTTTTGCACGTAAAAATGGAAGGATGGAAGAAGCTAAGGTTCAACAGAAATGATGCCCTTACAAAAATGCATGCTTCCATGTGAAGACTGCTGATGGCTGCAAACCAAATTGTTGAATTGTGTTAGGAAGAGAAGATTGAACAAGTGAGAAACAGAATTAGAGCAAAACAGAAAAGATGTTTCTATCCATCCCGTGCATGCCTGGGAATTATCTCCACTATGGTCGCTAGTGTCCACCATTTTAAGCATTGGAACTTTCCAGAGTCGAACACTGCAAACAATGAGAGTGTAAGTGTATGGTAATAACACAGATAGAAGAAACAATAGAACCGATTTACTTTATTCCCGAAAATGCTACAGTTACATGAAATTAATTAGGGTTTAGGCAGCATATGCATAATCTGTATAAACACCAAATGACATGGGAAGGCAGCCAAAACTTCTCAGTACAAATGTTTCTTAGGCATATCTACACAGAACCATTCCAGAAATAGGCTAGTCAGGTATTCAGGTCAGGCTCTAAACTACAGGTATCTTTAAAGCTTTATTATCCAGAACCCCGCCAATCTGTATAAACCCACATGCCATGGGAAGGCAGCCAAAACTTCTTAGTACAAATGTTTCTTAGGCATATCTACACAGAACCATTCCAGAAATAGACTATCAGGTGATGCTCTAAACTACAGGTATCTTTAAGCTTTATTATCCAGAACCCCGCTGCTCATGGCAACAGTAAGTTCTATTCGGCTGTATGTAAGTGCGTAAGATGTGTTAATGTTACATGTCCGGTAAGAGCTATGAAGCAACTTGAAACATATGGAAACTAGAAGACCTCTGTGTAAAACACCAGCGAAATGGTAACCAGAATTAACTTACGTGGAGTCAACACCACATGATACAAGAAGATCACCATCCGTGGATGTTGCTAAACCTCTTACTGCACCCTGGTGTCCAGGGAACTGGCAAACTGTCTTCCTGTTGCCATTGTTGTAGAAGTCACCAAATTTACTCAGGGAATATGATAACTCCAAGAAACATGTGATGAAACAGATATCAAACGGTAGATAAAAGAAGTAATCCTCGGTAGAGTATATTACAGCAGAAGTACCTCGCAGCAATGTCCCAAAGACGGATATCTGCGAAGAAAACAAAAAGGTAGATTCTGCCGATTATTATCCCAAGTTTCAAGTTGATTGACAGATAAAGATAAAACCAGTTTGTAAATTTGCATAAAATGGCCACAACATGCACAGCACTAGTGAAGCTGTCCTATTTGTAGATATATGGCACAAGACTCGTGCTTGAGCATTGATTATCAAGCTATAATTTTAGAAAAGCGCAAGATTACTTGCTAGGTATAACAATAAGGCATAGTCCAACAATATGGAATCACTTCTATATAGTTTTATGTAACTTCATGTTGATCATTCAGACCAACATGAAATTATGTTTTTTGGTTTGTTTGTGGGGTGGGGGGATTGGAGTATAGAACTGAACAAGTAACTTACTGTACTAAACAAGTTCGAGGTCCTCTAACTAGCAGCGACAATGTTGTGTCTGATATCGAAAATTCTGTGTTACATGAAAGAATCACTGTAGTGTCCATCCTAGGTGACAGAAGGTGATTACCATAGACTGCATGCTAGAGACCATTTTACAGTCTCCTGACGAGAAAGTGCAAAGCATGCTTAAGCATCCTTACAAACAAATGCAAGCAAACGTAGCGGGTTTATGTTTTTTATTATTTTCTAAGTACACCCAAGTACCATTTGAAGCTAAAATGTCACTGGCCAGTACACAAGTTGGGAGGTCAGAACTGGATGGTTGTCTATGCAGGAGAAGAATAATGCCTAGAAGCAGTTAGCCAGTTTGCCCAGTTACAAGACGGAATGGACTCAGGAATACAATCTCTCATTAGGATCACCAACAAGGCCCAAACTAAGAAGTCACAACACAGTCAATAATATTGTGCAGACAGAGTGACTTGAGTGAGACAGAAGCTAGTTGAAAAGTACTGTAGTATGTTATCACCTCCGTCCATGGAACCAGAAAATATTGCTTTCAAATGATTGGGGTTTTTCGCCATGCACGATATCGCATCGATGTGCCCATCCATAGCTCCGACAAATGGCTTAGCAAATATCTGCATGCACACGGAGGGCACATAGATTGGTTCTCACTGCAACGTAAAGGTATGAGTTGAGGGAAAGAAGCAAAAGGCATACCTTGTCTAGCTTTGCAGCATTAAGTGCCCGGGTGTACTCAACAGCCCTCTCTTGACTACGAAGCCCCGGGTCATAGTTGCGGAATACTTTCTGTTGGGAACGTCAGTGGTGGATGGAAGTAAGACTTCATTTCAGTGCATAAATGATTAGTAGCATGCAAATGGGCCATGTTTGAATTGAAAGACTTGGAATAGCGCTGGGAGTGGCATCCGTCCGATAATCTAATCTGTACAGCACTAGTTTACATCACCGACGATTCCAAGTTGCACCGGCGATATTATTATATGCTGATGAAACAGCGAACTGGCACTACTTATCTAGTCCACACTTGATACAGGAAGTCGTTGTGTACTGCGAGGTCGTAGCAAGAGGGCGGGCAGCCCAGTACCTGCAGGTCCTGGCTTCGCTCGCGGGTGAACTCGTCGGTGGAGCGCGATATCGCCTTCACCCTCATCGGGCCGGGATGACGGATCGAGGCGAGGAGGGAGCTTCTCGTGCTCGGCAGGGCGGCCGCCGGCGCGGAGGGCGAGGGCGGGGGAGGGACCGGCGGCGGCGGCGTATGCGATTTGCAGGTGCGGAGGGAGGGGATGCGGGTGATGGGCTTTCCAGGCTTCTCTCTCGAGTTCCTTTTTCCTATTATTTGTTAACATAACAAATACGGCCCATCCACCTAGGCCCATACCGCAAGGAAATTGCACAACTGCCACGGCATCCTGGCCGTCGCAAACTGCCCCAGTGCGGAACCCATATTCGACAAAGGCCCTCGGGAAATCTTATATAGTAACGTTGGTGATACCACAGCTTTGGGTCTGTTTGGAAGCAAAGTTTTCAATACCATGGTTTTAGAATACCACAGTTTTATATTGGTCATGACATAACCATAGTATTTTTCCTCCCTACCAAAACTATAGTATTCTATAGAGTGTTTGGTTCCATAGCCATACCATGGTTTTACCAGTGTCTTGCTCACTTGGATGCGAAACTGATGGAGTATGATGCCGCTGCTCTGAGAACCAGGAGATGCCTGCAGGATGATTTTGACAACCACACATGCTTTTCTCTTCATCTGTGTGTTAACTGTGATGGTGATGACTTCATAGACGATCGACCGTCTTATGCTATGGCAGGAGGTAGATGCATGTTTATGTAAATGATTCATTCTCGGGCGACAACATACATGCTTGGAGTAATATAATAGTTATAATTAATTTACAGACAAGAAGGATATGTGCTAGTAGTATACATCTGGTCAGTCTGGTAGGCGGACAGGAACTTCATGCAGATAGCTAGATGGGCGGCTGGACTTTGAAGGTGGCGTGGCGAGGATGGAGGACGGCAGCTGCGCCCAGATGCCATCTCCACGTGAGGTGAGGCAGGCATGGTGGGCGCCTGCCTGTCTGCTCTCCTCCACACTGACGACGATGAGGCTCCGATCCCCAGGCACCTTGTAGCCGTCGATCCCTCTGAGGCTGGAGGGCGAAGGATCGGTGTACCCAGGCTTGGCCTGCATGCAGGGCGGGCGACCTGCAGTAGAGCGACAGCGTGGAGCAGGCGATGACGCAGGTCTGCACCACCACGTCCTCCTGCCGGGTGAAGGGCGAGCTGATCACGAAGAAGCTCACCGGCCCTCTTGTTGCTCCTTGTCCGAATGCATGTCACCCGCCTCTCTCTCTCTCCCTTTCGGAGGATCGATCAATGGGATTGATTGGGAGGCCTCTCCGCCTCAAACCACCGACGTAGCCACAATTGCTTTCGTTAGAGGACCTGACAGCCTCATGACAAGGCCGCACGGTCAAATAGGCCGGGCAGCTTCTTTTCTAGATAAATAATGGATAACCACACAATGCAAAATGCACCAACAAATACTCCTAGACGTCACATTTCATTCATCAGGCTGTGTTCGGCACGCCTAGGATCTTCCATTACCGCACCACAGCCAGCACCGCCAACGGGATGGATGCCATGGCAATTCAGCGTAACATAGAAGATAGATCCAAAGTTCTAACAAGCGATACAGCAGCCTTCACCTCATAACAAATAAACTCGCTTAGAGAGGCTTTATCATGTTCCTTCATGGGTACTTCCTTCTTATGCTTGGCGCGGAAAAAAAAAGGGGGGCAATTACTCCGCCACGTTAACCAGTTCGTACTCTACTAGCGACAAGTTGTTGTCTTCCTTCACCGTGAAGCTGCCGGGTTCCGTAGCCTCAATCCGCCCCCATTTGTCCACTGCAAGCCTCATTGATCCCTTGAACATGTCGATCTTGGCATTGCGCAAGATCACTGTGGCATCCGGCTTCAGCAAGTCAACTGCACAAAAGGAGAGCTCGATGTATAAGTCCATGGCAAATGCATCATCAGATCAATATATGTTGAATCCCCATGAAAGACAGGCAGGCAGGCAGGCAGGCAGACACATCAAGAATAAATGACACTTGACACAGATATGTCACGGATATGGAAATGTAGGATCCCAGTATCAACTGCACATGCACAAGGTGGGCTCAATGCAAATCCAGGGCAAACACATCACCAGATCAATCATGAATCCCCACGTCACCATGCAACCAAAGACAGACAGACACGGAATGAATAAATGCCGTTTCAAAGAGACACGGCATGAGTATGTAAATGCAGAGGATCCGAGGATCAAGCGTGTGCATTTAAGACGATCTGGGGTGCTGTCATACAGATGACGAATGGAAAGAGCAAAGTTAAATTGCTTTTGCACAACACTGAAATCAAACTGGCGCTGGTATATAAAAAAAAAACATAACTGGGCGCCGGCCAAATAACAGGACAAGCGAAACATGGATCCTATAGCTTTCAATTTGACAAGATTTGATGCCCCACAAAACCAAACATTTTTTTTCAAAAAACAATCCTAGGTATACAAGAAAAGAGACTGCTAATCAGCATTGCAAATGAGCAGGAAGCGACAGTAAAAAGTAAGGGAAAAAATGAGCAACTTATTTGGTGTCCCTCAACATAGATGATGAACTCTGATCAGAAATAATGACATCAGGTAGATTTTTATAAAGCTCATAAGGCGAAACATAGTTTGTCGAGGACAGTAACAAGTATAAAAATTAGATGATAAGGCATGTAGTTTTTCATCGATCGCGATTTAGGTAGACGCATGGCCAAGTATACCCTCATTCAGATTCAAAGCACACACTCAGAGAGCACCCTCATTCAGATTCGAAGTAGGCACTCTGTCACCCATGGGTCACTAGCGAAAGCCAGAGCAAACAATCGAATGGGCAAAAAAAGGACGATGTTAAAAAGCAGTGCATGGAATCGAACCCGTAACCTCAGCGTTGCATATTAACAACTTTTACCACTGAGCAGTATTGTATTACAGTATATTTTCCCTCTTTTTTTTTTTGTTGCCTACATTTGTTCCAATAGTGTTGAGAACATGTTCCACTCTTTGATCAGACAAAGCTGAGAGGTATAGCCCCCCTTCGTTCTATGTTTTTCTAAGTTTTGTACTCCGTTCATCATTCCGGAACCTGGCAAATCGACGTATATAACTAGTCCGCCGTTGCTTAGAATGATCCAACGTCTGAACGCAATCAAACTGCAGGAAAGGTCCAAAAAGAAAAGGATAGGGGTAACAAGTAACAACCGCTGATAGTTTTGGATTTTGACCCCCTGCTATGGCACGCGGTCAGTCTGAAGTCTGAACTAAGGGTCAGTTATAATTCTAGTGCTGCTAGCTAGCAGTTACCCCATCCATCCGTATCTGGAACTAAATGCATCAATTCCCTAAATTTTTGTCCTATAATCTATTCTGTAACTAACAAATATACGAATAGCTTTACAAGAAAGTGAAAAAAAAAACAAAAAAGAGATGCATCGGCAAGGATTGTAACTGAGGCTCGTGCATCTGACGTCACAGGTGGTGGGTGAAAATACTAACAAATCATGTAGGTGACAAAAAGAAGGGGGGGGGGCAGGGAATTTGGGTTGGTAGTCGTCGCGGATCGGCGCATCGGTGAAGATGGGAGGGTGAGGAAATGTTTTACCACCTTGGTCGTTGCGCGCGGTGAAGACGATTGCCCCGGTCTCGTCCCCAACGAGGCACTCGGCGATGCGCGGCGCGCGGGAGGAGTTGGTCGCGGGGGCGGGGGCGGCGGCACCGGGGCGCGCGCGGGGGGGGACGGGGTTGGCGCTGACGACCTTGACGGTGAGGGTGTGGCCGTTGGTGCCGGGCCTGAGCTGGTCGACCTTGGTGAAGACGGGCTTGCGGAGCGGCGGCCTGTCTCCGCCCTGCGACGCCGCGGTGGACATGGCCGGGGGTGGTTGCTGGGGGCTGGGGGTGCGGAAACCCTAGCGCAGCGCGTGTGGTGGGATGGGATGTGGTGGGCGAGCGAGGAGAGGGGAGTGGGGATGTGGAAGTGGAACCGAACCGAACCACCCTGCTGCTGTTGGACTTGGATGGTGGTGGCCCACGGGCCCTGGTATGTGTTCGTGGGCTGTGGGCCGTATAGGTATGTGTTTGTTTCTTTTCTTTTTTTTTTCTTTGCATTTGCTTTCAAAAACTCTATCCCCCTTGCCCCCAACCCTGCGACCCCCGGCAGTCCACGGCCCACTAAGCACGAGCGCCGTCGACGAGCCGAGATTCGGGTTTGGGGCCGGGGTGGTTAGGGAGGAGGTTGTGCTCACCCTTGGGTGGCCCGGCGGTACGGTGATGGTGGATCGAGCCGGCGTGGTGGCGGTAGCCATTGGTAGATGAGGAAGGCGTTTGGATAGTGCCGATGGTGGGAGTGCCTTCTCCACCTCGGTTAGTTGGCGGCGGCGGCAGGGCGAGCTGGGTGCAATCATGCAAACTGAACAGAAGAGCTGAGCTGAGCTGAGCATCACAAGGAAATTAAAGGAAGGCACAACAAACGGTTCATTATTCCGTCAACGTCAAGCCGACAACCACTCCATTCATTCATTACAACAAGAACGAGAACAGACAAACAGTCCACCAACAAGTGCAGACCACCACACGGATGAGACAGCAGGGAGGGTTGATGAATGGCTTTTGCTGTGTGTATCATTCATATGGGACGTGGGTCCTGTGCGGGCCCGACTTCATGTCCTCCCAGAGCAGATCCGAGAGCGCGAGCATGATGGGGCCGACTTGGCCGTCCCCGACGGCGTGTCCGTCCCATTCGACGACGGGCAGCACGGGGAGCCCGCTGCCGACGAAGGCCATCTCCATGCTGCGCTTGGCTTCGTCCGCCGTGATGGGCCTGTTGCTGACGGCGGCGAGCGTGCCCCTGCCCCTGCCCCCCGCATCGTCGTCGTCGTCGACGAGGCTGGGCGCGAGCTCCAGGAGCCTCCTGGCGGTGCAGCCGCCGAGGATGTTGTGGAAGGGCGGGAGCACGAGCTCCCTGGCGGGCGTGACGAAGGCGACGTTGACCATGGGGCCCTCGGCGACGAATCCGTCGGCGTCGACCCAGACGGAGGCGAAGGCGCCGCGGTCCTCGGCGTCCATGATGGCCAGCACGTTGGGCAGGTAGTTGACGTTCTTCATGGTGGCCATGTGCGGGGGCTTCATGGGCACGGACGCCGTCGCCGTGACGGCGCGCACGCCCTCGCGGCACTGCTCGTACTCCGCGGGGATCACCACGCCGTACAAGGCCGGGGCGGTGCAGCCGGCGCGCGGGGACAGCAAGAAGTCCCCGGGCCCCGCCGACATCCAGTAGCGGATGGAGCCCTTGCGGCAGCCGGACGCGGCCGTCATCTGGACCAGGATGCTGCGCAGCGCGCCGCGCGTGAAGAAGCGGTCGTCGTCGGGCTCGGGCTCGGGGATGATGATGCGGGCGGCGGCGGCGGAGCGGAGGAAGCGGTCCAGGTGCGCGTCCAGCTCGTAGAGCGCGCCGTCCAGGATCATGGCGGTGTCGAACACGCCGTGGCCGCGGTGCACCATGTGGTCGTCGATGGGGAGCTGCATCATGGCGGGGTCAAGGACGATGCCGCCCAGGACGCTCGAGTACATGGCGGCGGCCGCGGGGCCCGGGGACTGGTGTTTCTTTTCTTGCAGCTTCTGCAGCACCTCGGCGGCCGACCGGTACACGGGGACGACCACCTCCTCCTCACCAGCACCACCTGCTATATATATATATATATATATACGATGATCAAATTACAATGGATGGATGGATCGAATAACTCAGGCCTGGCCCGGCAGAGGAGAGGAAGAGCAGAGGTGCATGTCCGTCCGTCCGTCCGTCCGGTCCGGCCACCTACCTCCAGCTTGCTCGTAGGAACCCATGTGGCGCCGCCGGATGGAAATCTCTTCTCCGGCGGCGGTCTAGCACAGCGCAGTGGCAGATAGATAATGGAGCTCCCACTCCCACTCGCACTCCCACGCCGCCTGGAGCTGGATTGATCGATATATGCTGATGAGCTGCTGCGCTGGCATGGGCGTGTAGTGGTTTTATAAAGTGCTGGAGAGAGAGAAGGGGGGGAGGGTAGCGACGACGGGGCCGGCCGGCCGGCCGGCGAGGGCCGTTGCGTTGCGCCGTGACGCGGCCGCCGCGCACCCATCGTCATCAAAATGCATGGAGGAGCAAGAAAAGACAGGCAGAGGGGACGAAACGAAACGACAAATTGAAGCGGCGTGCGTGCGTGCGTGGCCGATCGATCCAACGAAGCTCGTCAGCGTCAGATCAGGGGACGTGTACGAGAGGAGGGAGGGAGACGACGGACGGGACGGGACCACCAGCACATCAACGGAGGAGCGCCCGCGACAACTTCACCGGCACGCTCTCTAAAAAGTGTTGTTACAGTAAATTAGCAGTCTCTAAAAAGAACATCGATCAACCACAAAAGGAGAAGATCAATACATATCACACTTTCCCTAACATATTCTAAAATTGCTAAAACAACATTATTGTAGTCTTTTATAAAAAGAACATCGATCAACCACAAAAGGAGAAGATCAATACATATCACTTTTTTTTTTCTAACCGCGTTTTTTTCTACGGCTATATAAATAAATGAAAAACGGCGGTCAAAATAAGTTGTTTGGGCTCGCTTCTGTTTTTTAGTACAAATGAATGATGTGAAAAAAAAACGCGGCAAAAAAAAACCAAAAGAAACATTCTGTTTGGCTGCGTATCCCCCTCTCTTCTCCGTAGTCCGTTCTGTTCACGCGGAAAATTGCCCAACCGCCGCCGCCACCGGTGGATAGATCCGTTCCGATCTGCACCAGGCGATGGACCGCGACGGCCGCCCGGGCTGGCTGCCCTCGCTGGGGTTCGCCTTCCTCAGCTTCAACTGTGGGATGGCCATCTACCGCTCCTGGGATGACCCCTCCTCCGTCGTCTTCGTCCTCGTCGCCTACGCCGCCCTCCTCCTCCTCTTCCGCTGCCTCCACCTGCTCGAGCGCCGCAGGGGCCAGCCCCAACAGGGCCTCAAGGTCGCCGTCTGGGGCCTCTCCACGCTCCTCACGCTCATGTTCTCCTCCAAAGTCGCCGCCATCATGCCGCTCTGGCCGCAGCTGCTCGTCTGGGCAATGGGGATCTTCACCATCGCCGCGGGCTTCTACGCCTTCTTCCTAGTGCGCCCGGCCCCGGAGCATCGACCTTGATGACCCAGAGGTACCTACATACGCTGCCTTACCACTACTTATATACTATGCAGCAGCAGCAGCTTCCCTTCATTCCACCATCACCCACGTTTACTGGCTTGACTTAGACCAAAGACTTGATTTTTTTTTCCGTGCGCGCTTGCTTGCTTGCTATCTCTTGCCAGGGGTTGACTTGACTAGATCTCCATACAACCAGCAGCATGAACTGGGCTGGACTTAGCAATTATTAGGCCCCGGATGTTTGCTGCACTCGTTGACTGACTTTTAGCATAGTTTGGTCCCACTCCCATCCCATCCAGAGAGGCACAAGAAACCAAATCGATAGAAATTGAGTAGCTCCGTCCTTTGCTCTAGTATCTTGTGTCTCGAGGACCAAATGGAATACTCTTAATTACTGTTGCTAGCTAGGCCATCCAAGATTTGAGAGGCCGGAAAGAACCTGTATTTACATGGGCATGGCGTGGCATGCTGTAGAGTTACTAGATGAAGAATGAGTGTTCTGAAAATACTGAAAGGTGGGTGACGCAGAGAGAAAAGAGACACCAGGCTTTTGGTTTTATGATCCCAATCATTACCTCATTTCAAAGGTTCCCATGGTCGCTAGTGTATTTTGCATGATTTTAATGATACATGTGCTGTTCTCCTTAGAAATTAAACATGCCTTTTGCCAATTGGCAAAACGAAACCTGGACACCAAGCTCTGTTTTAAGATATCTGTATCTAGATCAACTGTCTAATTGTTTCAGCTAAGGACGAAACAACGCATGCTTCTTATGGATGAGCAAGAACTAGATGGAAGCACGGTACTTGACAGTTGCGTGTGAAACTGCCAAGTTATTCTTGTAAGTTTTAAATCACGCTGTTGGGATTTCTCAATCAGAAGGTGCATGTACTGTATCAAATATTGTGTGGGCATGGAAAAATACATGGTGGCCTGGGGAAGGTGACGGTATGTGGCATATAAGAGATTAAATCGATTGGGGTTTCTTAGTTCCTTTGCTGCGCTATATCTGGTTTCTCAAACAAAGGAAATACTCTCTTGCTGTTGCTAGCTAGATCTTCTGATTTGTGAGACTGGAAGGAGCATGTGTTCAAGGTAATGCTGCACCAGCTCAAGTCAAGTGTTGATCGTGAACACATGTAGGTGCTTATTGACATTTTGAGTGTATGATTGCTTAAGTATTACTCACACATAAACAATCCCCATTTTTCCGCTCTTTTTTTATTTTACAGAGATAAGTACATATATGCTCGCTACAAATTGTTGTTCTGTCTGGACAAATCAAGTAGACAGCTCGCAGCATATATCATCCATTCAGAATCATTTTTCCACATGAGGTCGACAATAATTTTTGAGGCCTTCAATCATGGTGCGATGAATATCCGTTTAGCACAACCCTTTGGGCTTTGGGGAATTTGAAAAGACCAATACGTGTTTTCGCAGTTTGCTGGCTTTAAAAAAATTCGCTGTTTGCTGTTGTCCTGTTGCAGGATACGCTGATGAGCTTCAGTTTCAGATACATTGTGTATGTCTTTGATTTGGACCATCCGAATAAGCTGATGAAAGTACTGAGGGGGAGTCTTGAAATAAAAGGGTTTTCTCTTGTTTAATAAAGTAGTATTTCATGTTTGGGAACATGAACCCGTTTCTTCCTTTAATACAATGACCCACAGTTCTCCTGCTTGTCCGAGAGAAAAAAACGAAAGGCGCCTATGCATCATGGCGGTTTTTTTTTTTTTGTTCTGAAAGCTTAATTTAGTTATCAACCGTGTATCATTGTAGTTTTTTTTTTTTTGTTCTGAAAGCTTAATCTGGTTATCAACCGTTTTACACAGGGCTGGTACGTCAATACATTGGTTTTCAGGTATGCTGCAAGACCATGACTGAGCTTTTAAAAAAAGATGAGTTGATGTTTGTTGGTAACTAACAGCTTGCCAATCCAATACTATATTTGGGTTCCCCTTTTGGAACATTTCAAACATAATCGCCAGTTGTATTCGAAGGAACTTTGGAAAAGAACCCTGAATTGCTTAGGTACAAGTGGTACAGTGTGGATGATCCCGAGGCACCGAGGCAGTGAATGAGCAGCGGATAGGTCATGATAGATAGATGCTATATATATTGTGACGATGCGGCTCATGTAATCGGTTGTAGAAACGTGATCTTCCGGTTGGCAAAGGGATTGCCAGGCTTCAATTCTGATAAAACAGTGTGTGCTGCTGCCGCTGCCGCCGCCGTGGGAACAGCAAGCAGATCGAGGAATGCGCTGCCTCCGGAGGGAGGCGCCACTGTGGTGCTATATCCCTCGCCATCACCTTTGTTCGTTCGTTTCTTCTCTTCACGTCACATGTTTCGCTACCCACGTTTTTCTTTTCTTTCTTTTTCTTTTTGGGAAAAGAAAGGTACATCAATCATTCCAAGAACTGTGCAACGACACGTTTTTCACATGTTTAATTTGGGACTCTGCTCTCGCGTGCACCTGTATGTTCTGTGTAGGAGTCTGGTTTGGTGTCCATTTCTATTTTCTAACTATCCGGAGCACGGCACTTTATTAGCATGCCACAAAGCATAGCATGGTATAAATTTTATTTTGGTTTTTTGTTGTCGTGGCAGTGGTACGGATACGTGGACTACAAACTGAACTTGATTTAATGTTGTGGTATATAAAAAAAACATTTTATGAGATAATAATAAATGAATGTTATCGTAGTAGGACGGCAGGCCTGCAGCTATTGCCAGTGACGTACAGAAGTCTGTCTGTCTCATGGGCGGCCGGGACTAAGCCATGAGTATAATGATGGTTAAATAACTGTCCGTAACATTGTTTTACACCGTAGCGTTACCGCTATCGTAGACGGAGAGAAAAATAGTTAGAATAGTGAATGAATAGAGATAGACATCTTTTTTACTCATCCCATCCCATTGAGGATGGCCTAATCCACTAGCAATTAATACATGGACTTTTTTTTTTTCTAATATAATATAATATAGCTAGCTGCCACCGTACCCACTAACACCATGTATTATTGATTAATGCGAGTTTGCAGTAACAACCAACAAAATTATTTTGTGGAGTAGCTATATATATATATATGCACCCCGTTGCTCTCAGAGTGACTTGTCCGTTTGCAGTTGGCTCATTGGGGTGCGTGTACGTCGATGACTGGACATTGCTAGAGCAAGCGGAGCCTCATCCGTTGCTCTGACTCAACCAGTATTTGCCTTGGGCACCGGATACTAGCTATAGCTAGTTGACAAATGTTTCGCCCTCGCCCTCGCCCGGCCTCTCCTCCCTCTCAATGCATCAAGGCTCACAGTAAGTTTAGTTTATTTCCGGATTCCTTTATTTCCTGCTATATGCTATATCTCTGGGGAGTATCGTTACTTGGGCCTGTTTTAGGCCCAATACTGTGAGCGTTAGCGCTCGGCCCGGCCCGTCCGGGCCCACCACAAATTTCTGTCTGGTAGGCGTAGCAGCGGTGGTGCACTGCGGGCGAGCGCCGCCGGTGGGGAGAAGAGAAACCGGCGGGCGGGCGACGAGCTCCACCCCCGACCGTGCCAGCGAATCGCGATGGGGCGGCGGATCCTCAACGAAGCGCCGCGCAAGATGGTCAACGCAGACCGCCGGGGGAAGGGGAAGGCCACGGCGCTGCTGCAGCCCATCTCCGGCGTCATGGTCTCCTTCCTCAACATCATGAAGCACCGAGGTACGCTGCACGCAGAGCATTCCCTTTCCCTGTCGGCCTGTCTTACTACCATCGCTAGCCTACCCCTTTGCCTTGTCTCGTCGTCCGATTTCAGACTGTTATATAGTAGGAATGCTTGTATATCAGGAAGGATCCCTTTCACAAAGCCCATTTCTTTAAGAGGTACTACATCCCGATTACAGGGGCTGGTGATGGTCTCACTCTCACCACCAGACCGAAGGAAAGAAAACAACTGATGCCCCTCGAGCTTGCTCTCCATCAAGATCGCCTTTTGTTTTCATGCACTGTTTGTTGTTCTACACACACACACACACACACACACACAAAAGAGAACCTGCGCCTATGTTTGCTGTTCATGCTTCACAGGGTATATCAAAAACTTCGAGGTCATTGATCCCAACAGAGTTGGGAAAATTAATGTGGAGCTTCATGGGCGTATAAAAGACTGTAAAGCTCTTACATACAGGCAGGACCTCAGAGCTAAGGAAATAGAACAGTACAGAGTGCGGATGCTCCCAACACGACAGGTGTTTTATCTACTACTCTTAGCTATATTATATATGGCAATTGCATGTCCTGTTATTTCATCTTTTTTTTTTCCGTTCTATTAGCTTCCTCCAAAAAAAATCGCTGCAATCGCAGTTCCAGTTTTTTGGCTTGGAAAAAATTTGCGCAAAAGCACATAATCTGATGGTGGTCATGTCAGACAGCTAACTAACATGGTTCCCCTGTTGTGTTGTTGTTTGGGAAACTCCATAATGTGCTGTGCCTATTGCATCCTGTGACCTTGGATGGTCATGCCCTCTTATTATAGCTTCAGACCTAGAGCACACTCCCATTCTGATTATCCTCGCCTGTGCCCATGCAATGTGTAGGATAGGTGCGTATACAAACCTGTCCTCACCCCTTGGATGGTTACATCCTCCCAGCCTGGCTTCAGATCTAGAGCATACATTTCACATGAATATCACTAACACGGTTCCTGTTTTTGCTTTGCAGTGGGGCTATGTTGTGGTTACTACTCCGAACGGTGTTTTGGACCATGAGGAAGCAATCAAGCAGAACGTGGGTGGGCAGGTCCTTGGTTATTTCCATTGAGGAGGAGCACTGACCGTTTTCGCTAGTCCTGAAAGCATTGTCATGCTGTTGTCATATGACTGAGCCCATTCCTTTTTGGATCATGGGAGCTGTTGTGCTTTTGGTCATGGCCCCGCCAAACAAGATGCAATGACATGTAATTTTTCTTTTGCCTGATGTCTTGTTGAGCTGTTCTGCATCTTAGTTATCCACAGATACAAGGTGGTTTAGTGGAACCTTTCCTGTAGTCTGTTGAGACAGCTGAACACGCATTGGTAGTTCAGTCAGTGTCTGTGCTGCGTTTGTGAATTGTGATCTTGTCTTCAGTACTGCTTCTAGTCAGTCTTCCGTTTTTTTCTTTAAAGAAAAAGAAAAGCAATAGTATACATGGGTGCGTGTGTTTGTTGAATGGTGAATGTGACACGTCTGAAAGAAACCGATGTGGCTGCTTCTGTGTGGAAGCAGTTGCCAATGTGTGCCACATACAACAAATCATATTGGCTGGGATATGCGCGAATTTGTTTTGTCAGGATATGAATTTGTGCCACATATAACCTGGAGCGAAGTGGAGATGCTGTGCGCGCTGCACTGCATGCTATAAATCTTTGCTCCTTGAGTCGAATATGCCACCGTCCAGGTGCCCCGTGAATTTGTGGGGGACTTGGGGGAATTTATCTATATTTCTCATATGTGTACAGCCATACAGGGCAGGCACTCTCGATCATTTTTCCTTGTTTTTTTTTTATTTTTGAGCGGAGCTAACAACACTTTTTATCTAGTAGAGTGGAGAAAGGGACAGCCATGGCACTCTGCTGCTGCTGCTAGAAGAGAAGAGAAGAAAAGAAAAGAAAAGAAAAGAAAAGAAACCAAACCAGCGGTGCCTATCGTCCTATCCGCCGGCCGGGAGTGAAATGACCTCCGGTTCACTGGCCACACGGCCTTCTCCGCCGCCTCCTCACCCCCGCTGCTGCTGCAGCACAACAGGTACGGTGTGCCTCTTCAGATCCCTCCCTTCCAGATCAGGGCTTGTGTTTCATGACGACTGACGAAGGAAATCGTAAGGCTGCTCCATTCAGCAAGGGACTTTGCCTTCGTGCCTTCCTCAGTTCCTCACCTCTGAAACTGACTAAGCTTGACTGCTGTCGTTCTTACCATAGAAATACTACCCACTGGATTTCACCCTGATGAAACCTGAACATGTAAAGGAGCTGTGACCTGCGTCTCTTCTGAATCCTTTTGGGATTTTGAGCTTCGGTCTCACCGTGCGCCCACCATTTTTCCTGTATACACTCCAAAGTAGTATACCATTTTAACTAGGGGATCCAAACACTGGCTTCAATGTGTTTGGAACGGGTAACTAATGTTGGTCACTCTGACAAGTCAATTGCCTGCCGTTCCTTGCTGCATGTTGTAGCCAAACGGAGGCCTTTCTCCATCAGAGCAACTCAGAGCGGTGTATCTGTACAGAGCCTTCCTCCTGACAAGGAGACCCCAGTCACCGGTGCTGCTTACAGCTTCACAGGAGCAACAACGTCACTTACCAGCAAGATTCTAACCTCGTCCAAGAAGATTACTCTTGTTAGGCATGGTTTGAGCTCGTGGAATGCAGAAAGCCGTGTCCAGGTCAGTGTTGCTTCTTTTGGATATGGATATCTGTTTGTTTATATGATGCAGTTTCTGCTTTAGACGCTGTAAAGTAGTATGTATGTTGGATTGGATCAAACGGTTTACCAATTTATTCAGGATACACCCCCCCCCCCCCCCTTTTCAAAAAAGAAAAAGAAAAAATCGGTTCTAGTGACTAGGGAAACAAAAGAAGATGTACTGCTGCCTTTTGGATCCATTAATGAAAGGGATCGTTGTTTCTGTGTGTCTAGGGAAGCTCAAATCTGTCTGTGTTAACAGAAACCGGTGCCAAGCAGGCAGAGAAATGCCGTGATGCTCTTGCAAACATCAAGTTCGACGTTTGCTTCTCGAGTCCTATTTCAAGAGCTAAGGTTCCAACTCTAATAAACCTACTGCCTGAATAGATGCATTTATTTTATATTATAGGAATTGGTCGTGCGAGAATCTTAAATGTATTATGTGTTACAGTACAGCATATATAGGTCTATGTTTATATCTTGCTACTTTATATGTATGCTTGATTGACTTAGATAACATTTGATACAATTGTAAAAGTAGGTAATTTTAATATAAATTTGATGGGTTACTTTTATTATACTATCAGTCATAATAACTAAGTCATAATAACTAAGGCGAATAGTTTAGATATAAATTAGAGAGGCAATTTGGTATTATCTATCATAATAGCAAATGTGAGCAGTTATGTATAAATTTAGAGTGTTATTTCATATTTTCTTTCATAATGGCAGAGTGGATAATTAATACTAACGTATGTAGTTTTAGGAGTTATTTAATATTGCTTTGATAGTGGCAAAGGTGGGGGGATTACTTAGAAAACATATCTCATTTCTATTAAGATTCTAACATGTCAATTGATGATCGGATGTTTCTTATTATTGTGAGAATTTTGATGATTTTATTTTTTTAGCGCATTTTGTGAGGTTTGGCGTAGAAACTTCAAAATGAGTCTATAATTAGTAATAGTAAGATTTACAAAATATCTGTTTCACGGAAATGTTTCTAACATCTTTAATGGGAAAAAACGGACAAAAAAACCGAAGGTAGATTTGGAAATGGGAAAATCTGAAAAAAAAAAGAAGAAGAACTCAAGACTCTGGGTAATTACTTAGAAAACAGATCTAATGGCTATTAATATTCTAATCTACTATTTCTGATTATTGTGAGAATTTATATAAATTTATCTTTTTTCTAGCGCATCTTGTAAGGATTAACGTAGAGACTCTGAAAAAGTCTCCAATTAGTAATAGTAAGATAAAATGATGCCTATCGGTGTACTCAGTGCGCAAATAAATGGCATTTCTTATATATGCAGTCAACTGCCGAGATTATTTGGCAAGGAAAGGAAGAACCCCTTGTTTTTCTCGATTCACTGAAGGAGGCACACCTCTTCTTTCTAGAGGGTATGACGAATGGTACGAACAAATCCCTCTCGCTCGCTCATCATATCGTTCGTTACAATATATCCGTACCGTACGTCGGTTTCTGCAAGTTTACCATTCATACTACGTACTTGGAGGCAGCGGATGCTAAGAAGCAATATCCTGAGCTGTACAACAAATGGAGGGAGGACCCTTCAAATTTCCATGTGAATGGCATATACCCGATTAGGGAACTGTGGGGAACTGCAAGACAAGCCTGGGAGCAAATGTTGCTCACTCCGGTACGTATATATCAACCTTAATTTCCTGTCTGGATCTCTTCTCTTGAGGTTGTTAGATTCGATTTTTTTTCTCATCGACAGGGAGAAAACTTGTTGGTGGTTACGCACAAATCCATTTTGCGTGCACTCATCTGTACAGCACTAGGTCTCCCTCCTGAGAGGCAAGTCTGAACTATGAACATTATGCGCACAAGTCTTTTCCCCCCTTTCTTATTAACTCAAAATGCCAATCCCATTGCAGGTTCCGTGCCATTGATGTAAACAATGGCGGCATGTGTGTCTTCACGGTGAACAAGCAAGGAGAAGCTATGCTTCAAGCCCTCAATCTGACAGCACACATGTATAGTGATCACACGTATTATCAGTACTAGTTCTCCCGCGCGCCCGCCCTCTTTGCATTATACTTCCTATATAAGTATACCCTGCATGTTTCGTCTTCATTAGACAAGTCCTTCCTTCTTGAAATATATAATATGACTTTGGTGAATGTGACCTTACTTGGTGTGCATAATAACTGACCATATAGGTTGCAGAGATCGATGTGATTGCCAATGTGAATGAAAACTGAATCATGCTAAGACAAGAATTATAAAGCTTGGCTTGTTTGGTTGTCAAGAGTTTTGTAGGGATTTCACTGGAACTTTACGGAAAACATAAAACCCTACAAGCTGGCATTCCAATTATCAGGGAATAATACTCGTCAGTAGTACATGAGGAGGAGGAGGAGGAGGAAGCAGGGATAGCTGGCTAGCTGCCCACTGCCCTGCGATGCAGAACGTGTGTACTCGCCACGTATAGGCGCATGCCGCGATGCGTTATGCGACGACGTTTGTTGGCCACCACGACGACGAACAGTAGTAGCTGGAGTTTGTAATTAATTGAAACAAAATCAAACTACTTTAAAATGTATATGGATCCCAACTGATTGAGGACATCCTAATTGAATTAAAGTCAATAATGGACTGATTTTATTTTGACTAAAATTCTTCCAAATCCTTTTCGATATGTTCTTCTCTCGTCTTACGAGATGCTTCAGCTGGCGTACCAACACTAGGCCAACCCAAAGCTCTCTACCTACCCCATTGGTTGGCACCAGCAGCTAGATTCTGGACTGCTGCAAGCTCCGAAGTGGGATGGCGGTCAGAGGCGTCCATCAACATAAAGTCTGACCCGCGACAGCATGCGGCCCACAGCCCACCACGCACCGATGGAGGCGGAGCGGAGACAGTGGGAGTCGTTAGGGTTGGCAGTGGGACGAGTTCGGAGTGGGTCTCCATGGGTTTTGGACCCGGCGGGTGCGGGGGCAGGGTGTAATATTCCCTCAACGGGTCTGCGGGTTCGGGACCCGAGAACAAGCGGGTGCGGGGCGGGTTTTGAATTAACCCGTGGGTTTCCCATGGGGCCCCGAAATACACAGAGAGCCCAACTAAGGCTCCCATTATAGCGGTCGCTATAAGGCCCAAGGCCCATATCATAACCCTAGGTATATATAATGTCTTCTCAAACAGACGAGCAGAGCATTAGCCACTCGCGTCGCCCATTCCCTTCCCTAGCCGCCAGCCTCCATCTCCCCTCGTCCCTCCCTTCGGTCGCCGCTCCTCTGGTGGTAGTCGCCTGCCGCCGACAGTGACGGAAGGCCAGTCGCCGCACCGGCACCGCCGCAGGGACGCACCTCCCTAGCCATGGCACCCGCGGCGATGGCGACGTGACGCCTGGGCCCGATGCCCTGACCAACTGATGGCCGCTGCAGCACCGCCGTCCCTCAAACACCGTCATCGGTGTGCCATCCGCGATTCCGCGCGACACTGCCTCCAGGCTCCAAGACTGTCCGCGCCCCGATACCTCTATGGTTTGCCATCGCCTACCCCTGCAGATCCAGAACCAGAAGCGGCCGATGGACGCCCCCTGCTATCCATGCTGGTGAGCCACGAGCAGGGAACCAACCCTCGCAGATCCACAGCGGCGCTTGCATCCTGTGGAATTTGGACTTGTAATCCTGATGCTTATGCTTGCTTGGTGCATGCTGCATGCATGTTGTTGGACTGTTGTTGGCTTGTGTGAGATCTGTAGCTTGTAAAATTGTAACTATTGTTGTTTGCAGTAGCTGTTACTTCGGGTTGCGGGGGACCTGTCGGGTTTTGGATGCCCACTGGCGGGTCTCACCTGCGGGTTTCGAGGGCGGGTGTGCGGATGCTGCACCCGTCCCAAACCTGCTCCGTTGCCATCCCTAGGAGCCGTTGGAGCCGGGCGACGGATGATGGCCTGTGGGTGGTGGAGGAAGTGGGGGAGAGAAGGCCGGTGGGTGATGGAAACGACGGCAATGTTAGCTGTGGCGGAGATGGCGGCAGCCACTGGGGTTGGAGGAGGTGGCGGGGGTGAGGAAGGCCGCGAAGGTTCGCAGTTAGGGGCGGCGGGAGCCATCGGAGTCGAAGGAGGTTGCCGGTGGCGGGAGTGAGCAGGCAGCACGATCGCCAAGGCGAGGAAGACGGCCTAGGCAGAGAAGACGAGTGTGTTGCCGAGCGCGTGACAGGTCACGTACTGCCGTCCTTCATCATTGGTACGTTGGCGCCAATTAAATTGTGGTGCAGCTTCTAAGTTATAGGTGCAATGCAATCTGCTGAAGTTTCGCCATCTATGTATTGTAGGCCAATGTGTTCTATACGCGTTATTACATAGTAAATATGTGGTAATCATGTAACAACATATAGAAATTATTGAGCACACTGAGTTTCCGACTCTAGATTGGTGCTCTTATTTATTGTTAATTGTTTATCTAGTGGTAGATAGCACACTCTTCGTGTTGACTTTGCCTATCTCAAAAATACACCGTTCCAATATCAAAACATAACTTATCGAGT
Organism: Paspalum vaginatum; assembly: GCA_030272315.1. NCBI lineage: Eukaryota > Viridiplantae > Streptophyta > Magnoliopsida > Poales > Poaceae > Paspalum > Paspalum vaginatum. The sequence goes on along the minus strand of JAMSGZ010000159.1, from coordinate 183,529 downwards.
TTCGAGAACTTAAGGTCCGACCAAATATAAATGAATGTCAACATCGAAAGTTCTGCGTGGCAAAAAAGGGAAAAAAGAGAAAGACACCATTTTCAGCTCTTTACGCGCTACGGCCAACACGTGGGACTTGGCAGCGGCACAGGTGTCGAAGATCTGCCGATGTTGCACGGTGGGGCTGGCCAATCCTCCGCCTCGACGCCTTCGAGGAACGTAGAGGCTGAGGCCGACGCGTAGGAGCGCGACTTCCGAGGGTCGAGGATCCCCGCCACCACTACCACGACAAGCGCATTGGGATGCTGATAATGCCATCTCGCCTCTTTCCAACGAACAGGGCAGGATGAACATATACGAAAATTCGGTGTTTCTATATGTTTTCGGTGGCGCGTCGAAAACTGAAAAAATAAGTCGATAGCTTCCGTAGCTCCACAAATTTCTGAGTAGCATAGAGAGAAATTAGCCAATCTTTTAGTGGTATGCAGAGAATTTTCGAAAGAAAGAAAAAAAACTTGGTGCAAGTGTGGGTGTGGTGTGGCCGGCCGTTCGCGGTGACGGCGACGCTGGCTGACCTGACCTGAGCAGGGTTTACAATTTCGTTTGAAACTAAAATCCCGGTGACCGCCGGAAACGAAATTTCGCTCGAAATTCCGCGAATTCCGAATTTTCCGACCGAAAAGGCAATTTGAATTTAAAAAACAAAATTTCGTTTTTCCCTATCAGAATTTCGGACTTTCCGACCGAAAAACCGGTGTTTCCGACCGAAAAATGTTGATTTCCGACAAAAAATGACGTAAAACGGTTGAATAATTAAATATTTTGATATAGCTTTATTTGTATTTTTATATATCGTAATTTATAATATATATCAAATACATTTCACACATAAATTATTCTTAATAATGCATACAGAGCTATATATGCTACATGAAATCACACATGAAATATATAAAACTGAATCTACCACGATAGTATAAGATCGTAATTAAAATCGATATATAAACCACAATACAAGTTTATAGTACATAAATTGCATAGTTCATATGAAAATACAAGTTCAATCTAATAAACAATGTCCATATGTATCACATAGTGCTTTATTACAATTGACATGTACTTCTATTATTAATAAGGGTATGTATAGATTTGATATTGATCTATTTTAAGTGTGGACTTCTATTTCATATGGATCATATAAATATGGTGTGGGAGTCATGTGTGAGATTATTGATTTAATCGACTTGAATGGATAATTTTAAGTATAAACTCCAATAAACAAGTCAACATCATGTATTTCTAGTAATATGGTAATGCATGAACTTGGACTTCAACTATTAAGAGTTTGTATGGACTTTTTAAAATTTAATCTTATGAATCTATATAAATTTGTTGTGTGATTCATAAAAAATACCTATAAATTATGGAACTTAAATGAATAATTTGTGTTCAAATTATGTTTAACTGTGTATTATGTCTCTTCAATATTATATATATATAAAAATAATAAATAGTGTTAAATTTTTTATTTTTACATAGCCAAAACACATTTTCCAGTCGGAAAACACCGAAATCCGGTCAGAAAACACCGAAATCTGGTCGGAAAATCCGAAAAATCCAGAAAATGATTTTTTTTGATTTTTTAAATTTTAGAAAAAAAATATCGGAAAACCGAATCCGGTATACCGCCGGAAACAAAAAAAATTTGCCGAAAATTTGCCGAAATTCCGACGAAAAATAAAACCCTGACCTGAGACGCATGGTGCCGAGCCCGAGAGGGACAACCACACACGCCGTCCTCTCCTCTCCCCCACTCTAATGGCGGCGATCACCGCGCCGCCGCCCCCTCCTCCCGCCTCCACCTCACCCCGCCTCCTCAGCCGCGCCCCCCGCATCCGCTTCGCCTCCTCCTCCTCCTCCTCCCCATCCTCCCGCTTCCGCCAATCTTCTCCCCGCCGCCCGTCCTCTTCCTCCTGGCCCTCCTCCTCCGGCGCCGGCGCCGGCGCCGGAGCCGGCGGGGGCGAGATCCTCCACGTCTCTCCGCCTCCCCCGCCCGCCGCGCCCCCGGGGGCGCCCGTCTACGTCACGCTCCCAGCCGACGCCGTCGCCCCGGGGGGCCGCGTCGCGCGCCGCCGAGCCTTGGGGGCCTCGCTCGCCGCGCTGGCCGCCGCCGGGGTGGCGGGCGTCGCCGTAGAGCTCTGGTGGGGCGTCGTCGAACGCCAGGTCCCCGGGGAGTACGATTGGGCCGGCTACCTCGACCTCGCTGCCATGGCCCGCCGCCACGGCCTCCGAGTGCGCGCCATCCTAGCCTTCCACCAGTACGGAGCCGGCCCGCACGACCCGCTCTGGTGCGTCTGTCCACCCTCTGCCCTTCACATCTGCTGTCACATGTAAAATTCACACCTGACCTCAATGGTGTCCAAACTCATATTTTGGAACGCTACGGCGTGGCGATTTATTGTTTTGTTAGTTCAGGAGGTATGCAAATGCAATGCCTATCAGATACTCTACTTGGGTTTCCTCTACCACTACCACTTAGCACTGATATTCTATACATCAGTAAATGGTAATGAACAGACCTTGCTCATGGGTTCTTCCGAGATTGCCACTGCTAAGCACGATGTGCTGACGCTGGTCACAGCGGCATCTAGAAGAAAAAATAAGTGCTTCCTTCCGTTACGCACATGTGCACCCAACGATAAGGCTCAAGTAGAGGAATCTAGTCTATGATATGCTTCGGTCGTAGATCATTGCTGTAACTGTCAAAAGCTTAAATGAACTTTTGCGTCACCTACCTCAGCATTTTAATCAATGATTGCCCCAAGATACCATACCATTCCTTTCTTACATTGGATGTGCCGGTACCAATTCTTTCCGAAAAATGTCACCCATATGGCAACTACAATTAACTTGAAATATCTACTTGTATGATCTGCCAAGTAAAGTGAAGCCACATGACATTATATCATCTGTTCCTGACATACTAAATCCCATATGAGTTTCCACTTAGTAACCGTTTTCCTTTCTTGCTTGTACAAGGCGTCCTGTTACAGCAAGGCCAATTCATACTTTTTTTATCACTGTAGTGCAAAGTTCGATCACTGTGTGTTGCACTGATGATCACAAAAGACATCGTTTTAAATAGCGGGCTAAGCCTTTTAGTGGCCAGCTCTGTAAAATGCTACAGCGGCAAATAGCCGGCTATTAGCACAAGCTCTCTAAAACAGCTAGCCTGCTATTTAGAACCTGTCAAAAGTACATCTCCCTTGTGATCAATGGTTGGAGTTTCCTCCTGTTCCAGGATTCCTTTGCCACAATGGGTGCTTGAGGAGATGGATAAGGTTCCAGACTTGTCATATACCAATAGATACCGGCAGAGAAACAAAGAATACATCTCCTTGGGGTGTGACATTCTTCCTGTTCTGAAAGGAAGATCACCTATGCAAGCCTACTCTGATTTCATGAGAAGCTTCCGCGATACTTTTGAAGATTACCTTGGGGCCATAGTAACGGTTTGTATTCTCCTCTGGTGTTTAAGCATATAGCATTGATTGTGCACCACCAAATGATGTAACCCTCTAACAAATGTTGTCTCTCAGGAGGTTCAGGTTGGAATGGGCCCAGGTGGTGAGCTTAGGTATCCATCATGCCCAACTGAGAAGCTAAATCAACCAGGTGGTTCATCTGAACTTGGGGCATTTCAGTGTTATGACAAGGTATGTTGGGAAATAACTAATAAAATTCCTTCTGTAAAAAAAATCACTTAGAACTTTAAAAGCATTGTTCGCCTACACGGCCACATAGACCATTTACATGCCATTTAGACACTACTCACTAGTCAATTGTGTTGGATGATCATTCTCAATGTTGTTTATTCTACATAGGCAACTGGATATGCGATATGCCTGGTTATTGTGTATTCAACTTGTAAGGAGCAGCTCACTATCATTTGGGCTTATAAGAGCCTTCTATATGTGAGGAAATGCATTTGTAGAAATGACTTGTATTTTCTGTTCTATGTTATGATTTGAGCCATGCAATAACAATGACAACGTCTGCATTTCTGAAATGATTGGAAGACGTATCAGATTCATGCATCCAATGCTACGTTTCTATTGCAAGATTGAACTACTGATATATGTGTTCTGTTGACAGTTTATGCAAGCATCATTGAGTGCCCATGCACAGATCCTTGGGATACTAGAGGGCGGTAATGGTGGTTCAACTGGCACAGATTGCCAACGGAACCTTGAAGAAACTAGTTTTTTTTGTGCTGATGGAGGACATTGGGATACACCCTATGGACGTTTTTTCCTTGAGTGGTATTCAGGAATGCTTCTCCTCCATGGTGAGAGGCTATGCATGATAGCTGATGCGATCTTCTCTGGTACTGGTGTGACCATCTCAGGAAAAGTTGCTGGCATACATTGGCACTATTATACTTGTTCACATCCATCTGAACTGACAGCTGGTTACTATAATACACTATTAAGAGATGGCTATCTTCCTATCGCTCAAATGTTTGCCAAATACAAAGCTGCACTGTGTTGTGGTTGTTTTGACCTGAGGGACCCAGAAATAGCAAATTCTGAGAGCAGTCCAGAAGGGACTCTCCGGCAGCTTGCTGGTGCTGCTAACATGTGCAACCTTCCTCTTAACGGGGAGAATTCTGTGACAAAGCTGGATGATGCATCACTGAATCAAGTCATAAGAAGCTCAAGGCTCTACTCGGGTCGCACTTCTGGAACATCTTTTTCCTTCAACTATGTTAGGATGAACAAAAGCTTATTTGAGTTCCACAATTGGAATCGATTTACAAAGTTTGTTAGGCAGATGTCAGATGCCAGGACGTTCCTAGCAAGACTAGATGTCAGGAGAGGACAGCACTACTTGTCTTCCATGACTGTTGTTTGGGTGGTTAGTCGGGCTTGTGCATGTACGTGAAAGCTGTCAAAAGTTATTGGGGATCATGTACATGTAATTTCAACCATAAATGATTCGACAACTGTGGAAGGAGAGGTTCTGCTCAGTATATGGCTCATTTTTAGTTGCCAAAAGTGCAAGCAGGGTTATGCTCAAAGCTGTACTAATTTCATGCATATGCACGTATTAGTTTCATGCATATGCCATGGCTGAACCAATCTTATGTTTCTTTGTTGTAAAGTGATAGTGTAGTTGTTGTCAACAATCTTGAATCGTGAAAGATATGTCCTGTTTTTAGACATAATAGAAATACCGTATAGTATATTAATTTTTTTCGAAGAACCTTATAGTATATTAAATTTGTGGTGCCATTATTGCTAATATTCACTAATTAAGAAATGGCTATTAAGGAAGTCTTAGCTACTTCGTTCATGTTGATACTACTGGGTTATGTTAAGTACATAAAAGGGTATATCAAGGGCCCATATGTAAACCCTAAGGAATCTCTGTTCTTTCAATTCCCAAAGGTTAGTAACAGGTTAGATTGGATATTTGTAAAATATAGTCATTTATTTATCCACACTGTTTTGCTCTTTCTTACAGATGCAAATATGTTTATGCTACTTCTGTGTAATATATTCATACTTAGAGGAGGTAGCACTTTTCTTGGCTTCTAAGTACCCTTTTTTATCCAATCATCATAGCACCAAGGCTCACGAATGCTTTCCATTTATTTATTTGTAAATGATCAAAACAATGACAAGGTACAATAAATCATTCTGCTAGCATATGATGGGAATTGGGAATGAATGTCTTGCTGGATAATGTCCACTTGCTCCACTGGAAAGTTCGCTTGTCTCTTTCTCCCAAAACTGAATGACAACGAAGGGAGTAAGGACCACTCCTGAGCAATGTTGGATTCACAGGAAATCTGCCACCCTCCATTTCTTTTCTCTCCATTTCTTTTTATAGGGCATTTTAGTATTTGGAAGTTTTTAGAAACTTGCTTTAATCACCACCTTATCTTAGAATTTACTTTCAGGTTTCAACTGCTACAAAGTCAAGGCTATAATAAAAGATCTGTGAAATACTTATATATTGATATAACTTCTGTATCCTAAGCAAGCATATAATTGGAGTAATTTTGTCAACACTTATGAAGTTTGATTTTTTATAAACAAATCTAAAAACCAATAAAAATGGATGGATTGAAGTGACACTAGTGTTATAAAAGGTCTTTTCAGTCTTTGTAGCTGCAATGGTTTAAAATCAGCATGGATCAGGAAGAATTAAATATACGAATGTCTGTACAGCATGGAACAACAAACTAGGAAAAATGAGCTACATTTCCTAAATAATCTACCCTCAAACAACTGTGTTTCTGCTTCACTTTACTGGGAAATTAAGGAAAAACAAGGTGCTAGCCCAACACTGTTCAACTTCTGGACAATAACAACAATTCCAGCTTATAACTTAGAAACAGAATTTCCAGCACCAAGTGCTTAATATGTACAGAGTTGACTACAAGTGCATTCTGCACAATTACATGTATTCTTTGGAGGGAAATGCAATTACACATTTATCAAATACAATGAAGCAGCTAATGCTATCTAGCAACAAAACTAGGCTAACAACAGGTGAGACTGAGCTCATGGTACAGGAACTTTCGAGTACCCATTGAACAGAGCAAAAGGCTGCGGTACCGTTCCTTTCAGAGGGTGCGCCATAGCAACGAGAAACACGGGGTTCAAGAGATGTCCACGCGCTTCATTTCGTGAATCTAAATGCTACTCCGCGCCGCAGACGCTGAAGACATGCATATCAACCAGAGCTTCCACAAGAACTACCAAGGTGTGCCGCAATATCGCTAACCAATAGCCTGATGACATGGTTACCAGAAAGCCGCGAGATCTCCATGCATTCTTCCAAGTCTGCATTGCACGCCAACTTCACCCATTCATGGTCATCGTCCAGATACTTGATATCGAATGTGCCAACATCCATCCTTAGCCTTTTGGCTACCTCGTCTTTCAATACAGTAACACTGCCTGAGCATGGGAAGCGGAACCTAACAATATCTTCCTTAAAACTTGCCTTTATTGTCACAGTCCCTGAATGCTTCATTGATGCCAAATTACTGGGAGGGATCAAAAAAGGTTGGTTGGATGCTGAAGTGAAGAGGTTCTTCAAATCTTTGGAGCTACCAGAATCCTCGATCAGCATCCTGGAAAGTGGTAGCTGTGGTTCTTGAAAAGGCTCTTTGTTGAAGTCCTCTGGATTAGGTTGAGGTTCTGCGAATGTTGAAGCAATTGGCTTGCAGACAAATGTCTGGTTTGCTGGGCTTCCCTGGCATGAGCCCTCTGAAGTACGTGAATTTATGCTGCCTTCTCCAGTTGAGCTTCTAGAGTGAGAAGCTTTGTCGGCTTCAAGCTGGGCATCGTTGTTATGGTCTATAAATCCTTGCTGGGGCATGAGTAAACCAAAATGGCCATCATTTTCAAGGGACTTCTGCAAAGATGAATCTCTGTCACCATCAACAGCGGGATTCGGAAGTTCTGCCACTTTACTTTGAGTTATTCTCTCTACATTGAGAGAATCCGATGAAGGGCCAACAGGAATAGGAAGAGGACCTGTTATAGATGTGAGATTAAATGCCGCATCGGAGCCTTGAACAGACTCGATTACCTGCTTTAATTTCGAGAGAGACCGATTGACCTTATTAATTTTTCGAGATGGCCAACGAGAAATCCCATGCTGCCGGCAGATGCGTTTCATGGTTGTAGGGCAAACTGCCAGATGTAAAAAAGGAAACTAGTTAATGCTCACAAAGCTCCAAGAGTCAATCCCTTACATTATTATCACCATTGAAAAACACATTGCTGCCTCTACTCCCTAAATTATTAACAGCAATGGATGAAAAGGGAAGTTGGCATCAAAAAGGGTTTATAACAGACGCACACAACAGACAAACAAACAAAGAAAAAACAAACAAAAGAAGCTTCTGTGCATAACATGTGACCATGCATACTGCATAGAAGGGTCTTATAATAGTAGCGTACTACCATAGGAAGCAAATCTTAGAGAGCCAACAGGCAGAACATAGAAAATACATGATACCACAGAAATTCTTTTGCTGGGTTGTTTCTGCATACATGACTACATGACAACCAATTTTCTTCAAACCCCCATTATTCAAGCAATATGCCATTGTGACATAAGATCCAGTTTGAGACCCAAGAAGAAAAAGTTTAACCAAGACATTGTCCTTCTCTCACAAGTATTTTATGTTGGTTCTATGTTGACAAGAATGATTTTCTACCTAACAATGATGTACCAAAACATTAAATGGTAAGAATCACAATCCCTCCTAATCAACTTGTCCTGTCTGAAAATCCCAAATACCTCTGCAGACTCCATCTGCTATGGTTCTATATTTAAGAATATATGCTGCTTATATGTCCAACAATCTAACCATGCTTCCTGACAAGCCAACTCCATGAACTAAAATAGAACTAAAATCTCAACTGTGAGCCTGCCAACTATAACTAAACTCTTTTAGTTGTCAAGAAAAAGAAATAACATGACAGATTAATGCAACATAAAAAAACCAAACAAACATGCATATGCTGCCACTTTGAAACTAAAAAACTGCAAATGGGCTGGACATGGCCATCCAGGAGTTAGCGGTAGGTCAGGAAAAGTGAGACACTAAAACGAAATACAGTGAACTCGAATATTAGAAGCATACCACCAAGGCTTTTAGCTGCGTTTTTCAAGCTTCCAGAAAAATATTGCTGAAGAACCTCTAAACTGATAGTTTTTTCAGCTTTTCCACGTCTCCTTTCAGGGGGTTTGTTGGTTTTGTGAAGCAATGAAGAATCAGAAGCACCACTACCATTTGGTCTGCCAGCAGAAGTGCCATTGTCTTGAGAGTAATCATCAGCCAACAACTGTCCCTCTGGCAGATTCAAACCTTTCTTGTTCGCATTATCAAACTTATGGGCTCCTCCATGTGTATCACCATCAGGCGATTCACGAAGGGAACCATCAGAGTTATCAAACTGCACATCTGTTTTGAATTCTTCATTCTCAATTTGAAGCACGTTATTAAGGTGAAGAGAAACCCCACTCGAGTCTCTGTCGCCAACTACCCTTAGACTACGAAGAGAACGCTTCATCAGAGTTAAAACAGACTCCAACAAGGCATTTTGGTCATGTTCAGTCAATACAATCAGGTGGGAAGAAAAACTCTAATATATAGTCATCATGCCCGGTATAAGAACTTTGCAAGCATATTGCAAAGCAGCCAGCCAACCCAAACATACGAGCATAGTGTACAAGGGGATACTCCAGCTTACAGAACTTCCTGATATCTTTTGAAAAGCAGGGTTTGTGTGTGATAAACGCCTTTCCAGAAACTCCTTGTCCCCTCTGCAGGTGATGCTCTACACAGGCATCTCTAAATCCCCACATATGAGCATCAATCACGTGAAAAGCCACATCACTAGTTGACATGCAGACCTCACCCATGCAACTTCCGTCAAAACTTAAGCAGCTCTTCTTTAAACCACCACCATGTGCCAATACACTTCGATACTTGCAAGGAACCCAGGTTTGCGCTAAAGGAAGCTTGTGCTCTTCACATACTACGGTCAAGATCTCCAGTATTTCAACCAGAGCCGCTTGACGGCCTTCATTACATATCTGAACAAACAAGACGATGAACAAAAATATAAGACACCCACAGTATGAACAGGAAGACCTTTTGTCCATTTTGTAATGATTGAAGGCTCACCTGAACATTTGGATGGTCCAATATTTCAGTGCTTTTAAGATTTACTGCCTGCAGAAATATTGCCAGATGTAAGATGATAGTTCAGCACAATTTATGATGTTCCCTCCAGTCATTAATATCTGACGCTTTAGTTCAAAATTGAACTAAAAAAACGCCATATATTTATGGGAGGAGGAAGTACATGTGATAGCTATAGCTGACATGTAGAGGTACTAACATCAGTCTTAAGGAATTTGCTATCACCTGAATGTGCACGTGACACTAAAATAGCATACATCAACCAAAGTGAAAAAGGACAGACCTCAAGTGCTTTGCAGACTTTATCCACCTCACAGGCATAGTTTATCTTCTTTGATGTCATTATAAGTTCGACGACAGCAATGCAGGACTGGGCAGAAGGATCAAAAACAGGGAGGGCAACTGTACCGTGAACGTTGTAACTGATCGCATGGCTAAGCCGTGGATACTCAGAACTGCTATAGTACTGCACATTTGGTGTCCACTCGGGCACCTTTTGCTTGTAGACACGCCCAGGTAGGCCCAGCTCTCCAACATTTTCCCCATCAACTGAAAACATGTACGTCATGGATACAGCCCTGTACTGAAGTAAGCCGATGCTCTGATGGTCAAGCACAAAGGGCTGTCCTGAAGTAGTAAGTACATAGCGGTCTCCATTCTTGACTGGTGCCCAGACTTGAACCAACAGATGTTGATCTGTGGACTCCTTGAAGTACCGAAGAGCCTGTGTAAGCTTCTCCTTGAACAAGCTAGAGTTATCCGTGCCATCTTCATCCAAAGATAGATGAAACTGCCACTTATGATTGATTTGATCGCCTCTCTTGATCGTAGCGTCAGAATTCCCTGGATAAGAGAGAAGGAATTGTAAGATGAGAAAGGCTAAGGCAACACCCTAAACCCTCCTTGTAAGAAATGGATGCCACTGACTGGATTTAATGAACCACAAGCTCTTCTTATGCTTGATAATATGATCCAGACCTACTCGTCTGAATTGTTAGGCCCCTGTTTGTATACATCCATGTTCAAACCAAGTTTGCTACAGGCATCAAGGTGGTGGTGGTGGGGTGTGTGTAGTTGGACTGTGCTTTCATTAAAAGTTACCAAGGAAAATTGATGCTTGGTCACACAGTCGAGCCTCGAGACCATGGAATGAAGATATCCTAGTTTACTTGGCACAAAAGTAAAGCTGATCTCGCTGTCGTGTTTAAACTACATAATATAACGAGACAAGCAAGGCGTTATACAACTGCTTCCACTTAGAGTACAATCTAGCATACAGGTGGTGGCGTCATAATCCACCAATAAATTTAGTAAATATCACAGCATGAGCTAGCTTTAGAGACAGTGCACAAGCACTAGGAGGCAGAGGAAAGAAAGCAGGCCACGCATTATAGTGTTGTAATAAATGTAGTAAATGACTCAGGCAACAATAGCGCAAGAAAGGAGGGGAGGTCCTTTTTTTGTATCGTATGCACAGTAAATATAATCAAGTACACCCCCTCCCACCTCCTAGTGGAATCCAATTTGCCATCAATAACAAATGGTATCAATGATTAGCGTTAACAACAAGGGGCGGACCCACCAGGTCGGAAAGAAAAGGCAGGTTTTTTAGTCCCCCCTTATCGGCAGTAGACGCACCCGTATGGCCGTATGCCCTTATCGTTGCAAACTAGGAGATTCGGCGGCTAACTTTACACCATTTTATCCATGTATTCTGGCAACAGGAAGGCGCAAAGATTCTGTCAGTTTGGTGCAAACCTCAAAGGGGAAATCCTATGTAGGAGGCCAATAAGCATGCCAGAAATGAGAGGCATGTCCATAACGATGAAAAAAAAAAAAGTGGGAGGCACGCCAAAGTCAAAGATGAAGGTGGGGGTATTGGGGATGGGCAAGAATAAGAGAGAAAGATTCCAACTTTGGGCGAATCGAATTACAGATATGGGTGAGAGCGGAGCACAAAATCTGGAATGGGACGGGAATCTCCTGGTGTGGTGCTCGAGTTTTTATCTTTCTTTTTTTTTTTTTGTTCGTCTATCGCAGTAATTGATTGAACATAGACTAATTGTTGCGTTGCGAAAAAAAAAGAAAAGAAATCCTAGTGTACTAGTTACTAGTCCAGGACGGAGGAAGAAACATGCATGAGAGGAGGGAGATTAGAGGCTCACCGGAGCGGGCCCGCTGGACCTCGTCGACAACGGCTGCGGCGACGGCCGCCTCGGGCGCGGCGGGGGAGTCGAGTGGGAGCAGGTGTCGGTCCTCGAAGAGCCAGAGCGGCGATGGTGGGGTGAGCCAGGAGGAGGAGTTTGCCGGGAGGGCGGGAGCGGCGGGAGGCAGAGGAGGAGGAGAAGAGCAGGGAGGTGGTGAGCGAGTCGAAGGGCCAGGCGTCGGCAGAGGCGGACGGGTCGAGGTCCATGTGAGGAAGCAGCAGCTGGTGGTGGTTGGCGAGGGTCAGTAGCGGCGGCGGCGACGGCGGAAGAGGAGTAGGAGGCGACGGCGAGAGGGGAGCAGGCCGAAGGGAGGAGGGAGGAGTCGGGGGGCCATGTGGGGGAAGGGGGGATCAAATGTGGTGCTCGGTAGTGGTGGACCGGAATAAGATAATAATGGCCTTGCCCCTACTGCCCGTCTGCCCCTGCCCTGCCTCCGTCGACAGCGTCACAAGTGGTGGGGGGGAGGCCGGGAGGAGGAGGAGGGTGACGCGACGCCGTGACGGCCAGATCCGCATCCGCCATTGCTAGCTTATTGCACGGCGGCTCCCGGAGAATCTACCATGCATGCCGCGCGCCATTTACAACATTTTACTTGGCACTTCGTGGTGGCGCCATTACCCGCCACGGACAGAATCAAATCCTACTGCGTGGGCATGTATTATGCGGACGCTGATGTATACTGCTAGTGGTGATGATAAATTATCGAACAAAGTTGGGTCTAAAAAAAGGAAAGAAAAAACGCAACACTGGTGCGTCCGACGTAGTACGATTAGAAGCGAAACCAGGAGGAAGAGCCATCTGATTCATGTAGCCTCGGAGGATATATTGTCGCATGTGAGGCAACTTGTGTGCAGATCACACTAACCCAACGACCACCACCTTATGTTGGGGTGCACTCTAGCACGGCCGCATAGCAATACAGGCAGGCAGGTCGGCCTGGCCAGGCCGCGCGGCCGCGTCGCAGCAGCAGCCCCCTCTATCCTCGGCCGGCCAACTCACACTGCATCACCTGGTAAGGTAAATGTATATTCTATCGCCGCCCTGCCCGATCGACAGTACGTAGAGGTCTCGCGCCCACCGATGATCCATCATTTAGATAATAATTACTACCTCCGTCTCAGAGCACCAGTGCTTCTGACCATCTCATTTTCAATGTACAAAGCAAATCGTTCCTGTTATTCAATTTTTTTATTCAAAATGCTTCTAAACATTTACCATTTCATTTATAATCAAAAGTATTTCAAACCTAGCTAACTTAAATTCTTGAATATTTTTGTTGAAGTTCTGAATAAAACAAATGATTTGTTTTATACACTGAAAATAAGACGGACGAGTATTTTGAAGACGGAGTGAGTGTCCGCATACGCTGCTTCACCTATCATTCGATGGATCGGATCCGATCTGATCCTGGCCGCTACATATGCACTGCTTAATACTGGGATTTTGGAATGTCCACACAACCTGAAAAAAAAAACGAAACCAGTTCGGTTTCCTATCTGATAAAGTTTATAAACTTTATGAGATTCTCAGAATCCGTAGAGAACCAAACATGGCCTTAAGCTATTTGCACCCGTCAGTATATAAAAATCTCATTACTTATCATTTTTTTATGTGTTTCACTAATAGGAGTAGTTTGAGTATGACTTATTTATACGTTTGCGTAAGTCTTTTTATATACTAGCAATTAGCCTATGCATTGATACGAGCATGATTATTTTTTATTTGTTTAATAAATTTGAGGAATTTTTTTAATGAGACGAGTGAATATTTGTCGAAAATAAGTCAACCGCATCAAATATGGAAAATAATTTATTACATTAAAAAATAATCATAGAACTAAAGGTAAAAATAAACTTACTCTAAAAATAGATTTAAAATCGCATCAAACTCATGTGTAAAATTTTCGCATAAAAAACTCATTTGTGCTTTTAAAAGTCTATCAACTATGCAACCCAAAACCCACTGGCCTGAATTGGGCCCTGCTTGGCCTGTTTTGGTGGCCACTGCGAGGACCGTTCGATTCAATTGAGCGGCTCTCGTGCCTCAAGGCCGGTACAAACACCCGCCATGATGGAAACACTAACCCACTTCTCTCCTTGCTCTCTCCGCCCTTACCCTCTCCTTCCCCACTACCCTACCCCTCCTCATTCCTTGTCCAAACCACCCCATCAGCCCACCCACTGGTCCTTGGGCTGCCCCGCCGCTCCCTCATCCCTTCTCCTCCATCACCAGCGCACCGCACCTCCTCCGTTCGTCCTCTCCTCCGGCACACTCACCCGCCCCCGCCTCCTCCTCGCTCACCTCATCCTTCGTCGCCGCTCGGAGCGCCATCCCGTCTTGGATGGCCCCCAAGATGTGACTGGGATGGGGTGGGTGGGAACTTGGGGTAGGGGCAACGCGCGAGAGGCAGTGCGAGACGGGGGAGGGCCGGAGGGGGCGGTGGGACGAACCGTGCGGTGAAATGGGGGAACTGTATGAATGTTTTAGGTAGCAGAGAAAAGAATATTCTAGCGTAGTCAACAATATTCTTTGTTCGATATCAATTTTTCCGTACTCCTATTCCTCTATATATTTTCTCCACATTTGACTGCTCAATATTTTATTCATCCCCTCCAACTACCATCTCCTTTGCCTTTACACTAAATTAATATCTGTAATACAAATAAATAGTATTAAAATACCAAGAAATATTATGAGTAGAGAATCGTTTTTGTATAAAAAATAAAACCCAATGACCCCACGGCCCACACCACTCTCCCTCTTCCCTCTGCAACCTCCCGCTGCCTGCCTCTTCCAACCCACCTCCTCTCCCTCCCAGCGTCGCCTGCCTCGGCCGCCCAAGCGCCGACCACCGACCTCCTCCTCTCTCCCTACCGGATCTAGATCCACCTCTTCCTCCGCCCACCTCGTTCAACCGCTCGCCCTCTCCTCCACTCCTCTTACAAGCTAGCCCACCGACGCTCCCTCCTCACCCACCGCCCTACGTATCGGGGGCCGCCCTTAACCACGAGCATCGCCGCCTCCTTCCTCAGTCCTCCCGCATCCTCCTCTCGTCCTCCGAGCCGTCGCGCCATGTCAAGCCACCACCCCGCGTCGAGTGCTGCCTCCACCGCTCCTCATCTTCCCCTCCGTCAAGCGCCTGCAGCCCTCCACGCCGGTCGCCACCGGAGGTGCCGACCCTCCTCGTCTTCCGCTGCCTGAGGCCTCTATGCTCACGGCGCCCAGGCCTCCTCCTCGGCCCATGCCAGATGGAGCCGCGTCAACCCTCCTCATCCTCGTCACCACTCCGGCCCTGCCTTCACCTTTGCTCCGCACGAGGCAGGAGCACTGTGTGGCAATGACAGTGAAGGAGGAGGACAGGCCGGCGAGCACGTCGGGTATGGCGCTGGTGAGCCGGTTGCTGGAGAGAAAGAAGGCAGAGACGGCTGCAGTGGGGTGGGGGCGGCGCGGGAGAGGCGGTCCGGGACTAGTGGGGTCGGAGGGGGCAATGGGACGTCGGTTGGTGGAGGCAAACGAAGGTTTGGAATGGACTCACTCCAAACTTTTTAAGTAGGAGAGAAGACGAAGAATTAAGGTCCTTTTAGAATAGAGGATTTCTTACTGAATCATGTGTTTTTTTTACGTTTTTAAACAGTTTTCTGTAAATTTTCTGTGATTTCTGCAAAAATCCTACATTCCAGAGGATTAAAGGATGTTTTAAAGTTTTGAAAAAAAACAAAAGAAAAGAACGGAAGAGTAGTTAATAAGGTCATCGTCCGTTCCAATCCATTGTCCATCCCAGAGCGTGATCGATCGACCTCATGGCAGCTCGCTAAAGGATCGGATGTAGCGATCGATGGAGCCCAACGGCAATACAAAATAGTCCCCCGTCCCGATTTAAAGGTCATTTGATTTTTCTATACTAAGTTTCACCGAATCGTTTTATTAAAAAATAAAAAAATATAGAAAAATTTAAATATAAAAAAATCAAACGACCTGTAAATTAAAACGGAAAGTGCTATATAGTAAAAAATAATGGCTTGGATATTTGTGATATTAATTGACCATCAATCCGTCGATACATAGGACGATCCCTCGTCACATATATATGGACGCTCGATGACTAAAATCGGCCACGCGACTCGATCGATTGATAGGATCATTGTTGATTAATTACCAGGAAACGACGACGACGTACGGCGCACCTAGCTGGGGAAATAAATGAAAGAGAGATCCATGAGACAAGCTATCAACTTAAACAGGCTGTGCAATCTACAGATTCTAGATTCACAAATGTACTAAGTAGTTGACTTTTACAATTTGGACCGTAAATTTTATAATCTATCATTTATTTTTGTTATGGTTTGTCTTACTATTAAACATGGTTTGGCTGTGAGTTGTGTTTTTACATATTTAAATAAATTTTTAAATGAGATGAAGGATCGGAGTTATGGAAAAAAAAGTCAACCGCATTATATATCTGTGAACTCATAGTTTATAGGAATATAATCTCTTCCCCTAAAAAATTCATAAGGTTCCATCCGACCACGACGGAATGCGTGTTCCGTCAAACCCCCCCATGCACCACCTCGCTGGCTCCTGCACCCCTCGCCCCCGTGGTCTGTCACCCGCCCACCGCCCCACCCCTTCCTTGCGGTCTGCCCTCCTCCTTCCCCGCCACCGCCATCTCCCCGCGGTGCCGCTGGCTCGTGCTGTGGCCGGGGACGAGGAGGCGGCGGTTGGGGGAGATGGGGATGAGGCAGCCACGGTGGCTAGGGTTGATGGGGCGAGGCAGCAGTGGCCGGGGGAGATAGGATGAGGCGGCGGTGATCGGGGAAGCGGTGGCTGGGGCAGACAGGACGAGGCGGCAGCGGCCATGGAGACGAGGACGAGGCGGCGCCGGTCGGGGAGACGGGGATGAGGCGACGATGCGGCGGAGACGTGGACGAGGCGGGGGCCGCGGCGGACCCAGGGTCGAGGCGGGGTCGTGGCTGAGATGGGGGACGAAGCGGGTCCGTGGCGGCGGCCAGCGATAGGGGTCCCAGCGGCGCCACCTCTCCTCCACCATGTAGGTGTGCTCTGCCGCCGCTCGCTGTGCGGCCGCCGCCGCTGTCGCCGTGTGAGGGAGAGAGAAGAGAAGTAATTGGCTGCAACTAGGGTTTGGAAGGGTCTAGGCCAGCTGCCGGTTTTGGCCCAGCCACAAAGATTGCTGACCGTCCGATGACATCGGACGGTTCAGGGGGAGCCCGCCGCCGGATGGGCCTTGAAGGCTGAAAGTGGAAGTCTGCGTGGGGAGT
Source organism: Paspalum vaginatum (assembly GCA_030272315.1). NCBI lineage: Eukaryota > Viridiplantae > Streptophyta > Magnoliopsida > Poales > Poaceae > Paspalum > Paspalum vaginatum. The sequence goes on along the minus strand of JAMSGZ010000159.1, from coordinate 166,319 downwards.
GAACGGGCTAGGCCAAATTCACTCAGTAGGAGGTGTAGCCCGAGAAAAAAATGGTCTGCACACTGTTGGGCCTTCTAGGCTGAATTTGAACTATTTAGAGTGTTTTATTCACTATTTAATTATGAATTAAGCCCAAATTTTCAGGTTTATAATGTCATTATGAAATGCACTATTTAATAATATTTTAAGTCTAATTTTAATGTATGTTTCGGCTGTGAATAGATATATTTTCTAAAGCTCATAATATTTTCTGGTGCTTTAATATCATTTATTAGTATTATTGATATTAATTTATTGTAAAGATAAAGAAGATTGTAGTTGGAGGTGGATGGATAAAATATTGGGTAATTGGATGTGGATAAAATATAGAGGAACAAGAGTGCAGAAAAAATTGATATGGAGAAAAGAATCTCGCGAATTGGGTTAAAATATTTCTTTCAGAGAAGAAATTTAGAAAAGTAGGAGTGCGGATATCCTCACCCTCACCACTCGCACAGCCTCTTCTCGCTGACACGTGGGTCTGGTTTGTGTCACCATAGCAACGTATGGGCCATTTGCTAGTCTAATACAAGGCTATAAGCATAGCCATATACAGCTACATAGCATAGACATATATAGCTACATATGTTTTCGCTTTATTTATTTTACTAGCATAGATGTACGTGCAATACGCACATAGTACAAATAACCGGTCTGAAGGGGGGAAAAAAGAATGAACGAATTAAAAGAAAAGAGACATGCTTCATCAGCATCGTTCCTTTCTCATTAATTTCAAGGTAAGAAAAAATCTCGGTGAGTATGGATACAAAATGAATTGAGAAAATAAGGTACTTTCAAACCTTTTTTCAACATTTCTAGCCTGTACAGTAGGGCTCAATAATGTATAAGAGGTATAGAGGTTTTCGTGAGGTGAAAATTTTTTACGAAAATTCACTCTTTTTTTTATAGCATAGATCGGTGGATCCGATCCAAAAGTTATCTAAATTCGGTCCGATCCAATATCTGCTGTCGCTCTCATGACTCATGAGAGCATTCTCTCGCTTAACAACTGCCACAGCTACTTGCACGCGACAGCAGCAAATAATATGATCGATATATGCGATATGCGCATATGTATAAATATACGCTGCCTGTATATAGATTACGTATATACATATACGCGTGCCAAACGGTACGTACGGTATACATTACAGGCATATATATTGAACGGTGTACGTGTGGCGTGGATGGGATCGACGATGCATGTTATTGGAAAGGAAGGAGATCGAATGTGTGTCGTTGAAAAAAGAAAGTGGCCGTCCACAACATATATATTCCCGATTCCCCTACTATGTATACGTACATACAATAAATGTGTGCCGTGGAGAATTTTAATGTGGTGGCCGAAGATAGATAGATAAATAGATAGATAGATAGAATCCGCAGCATGCAGCAGGTGTTGCTTGCATCCATACAAATTCAAGCAAGCTAACCTCGCCTTCGCCATGCATTCAATTTAATTTTACGATGAATAACAATATGTCCAGCATTAATTATTTGTATATACTGACAAAACCGACAGCGGCAGCACCCAGCAGATAGATGCAGAATTTTGTGTCCGCAAATTGATTTGATTAATTAAACGCGGCGACGACGACTCTACGGTTCGTACTTCACCTTAACTATACGCTAGATAGCTGCAGGTTAATTGCTTATTTTTTCTGCCTACGTACGAAGAGGGACTGCAGCTATGGGTTAATTATACTATACTCATATATATATTTGAATATGATGGCATCATCGACACACATATATGATCGATATAATCCTCTTTTAATTCCCACCATGCAAGCAAGTGAATCCAATCCGTTGGCTACCTCAGGACACCTGGACATGGAATCGCGCGCGCGCCGCTGCATTGCAGTAGTGCTGCTTATATAAATTCTTCGTCCAACGAACTCCTCAAGCCGGCCCGTAGCTAGAACAATAGGTCCACTTACGGCTTTATTAATTTATTTTGTGATTTCATGCTGTCTGATCAAGTAGCTCGCTGTATGCTAATCTTAGAGACCGCATATATATACAGCTATATATAAACAGTTGACCAAATTACTCCAGCTAATATATCTAGTTTATTTGTCTCTAGTAACTCCGTTTCAAGCAAGTATAGGACAAAAAAGTAAGCCCCTCAGCTAATAGTTACGCCATGCTGATGCGCCTTGGCTTGGAATATGTCTCGACAGTGTATAGAAAATTATCATTTTTGTTATTATGATAGATACTCTAAAATACAAGTTTTAGGGTGGTTAGAAAAAAAGAACCGTTTATAAGCGCAATCCAACGGTTTAGAAATAGACGGTACCATGATACTGGTACCAGGCGGTACCAACATTTGTTAATATAGAGACTAGTAGATATATGTCAATTTTTTTTGATAAACTTGGACAAAGATAGAGAAATTCACATAGAACAAAACTAGGACCTCTTATATTTTTTCTAAAGGGGGCATAAAATACGGCATATATATGTAAGTGGCAGAAGAGCTGAGCTGCCTTCAACGTTCTCCAGATGCACACATACCATTGGTTATTAGTTGATTTTCATACATACAACATTATACATCTGATGAAGCAGCAGCGGGAGTACAGCAACACGAAAGCGTGTATACTATATTATTGGTCCCAATAATAGTAAACCTTCTACTTGTTTCTTTTTTCTTTTTTTTTCTTTTTTGCAAACGCTGAGGGAGTCAAAGTTTGCTAAGGATCGGAGTCCTCTGTCCTTGCATTGATAGTAGCGTCCTGGTCCTGGATGGAGGGCGAGGGCGAGACGACACGACACGACACTTGAAATTATTCGTGGAATTTATATATATGTATCTGGGGCCACAAACGATGTAACAACTATAGCAACAAAGATGATTCCATTCCATTCCAGGAGTACTCCACAAAAGAAATGAACGACGACACATCTACGCAATAAAAATCAATGGCAGGAGCAGGTTTCAAAACCGAGGGAAGCAGCCTGCTGATTGGCCCCAACCACTCACTTTAATGCACGTGGTATATACCAGAAAACAATACTATATGATTGATCTGATGCATGTCGTCGTTTAGCAGGTACTGCGGGATCGTATTCTAGCGAAAAATGAACGTAGGAGCGCTTGCTGTGTTGGTGTCTGGAGTACCATCCTCCATATGGATCCGTGCTATTTCGTCTTTTATAGATTTTCCTTCCTTCTTGTTGTCACCGCAGCAGTGCCTGCTGCCCACTTAGTTTTATTGGACGTCGCGCGACCTTGTTCCGACCGCGCCTCCGTTATCCTCCGGCCGCGCCGTCATCCCCACGGACCGTCTCCTTCCGGCTGCGCCGCCTCCGACCGCGTCCCCGTTTTTCTCTGGCCGCGCCGCGCTCCTCCACCGACCGCCTCCCTCGGTTGCACCGCCCTTCTCCTCCGGTCGCGGCGGGGCCTCCCTCCTCTAGCCCGCGCAACCCTGTGCCTCTTTCCCCGGCCAGCCGCCACCTAGCCCATCAATGTGTGGTCGCCTGCCCTGTTGTCCCCGCAGACACTCCGATGGCAATACCTTCTGACATGTAGCAAGTTACTGTAAAAAAGATGTATCAAATTATGTACGAAAGATGTAGAGAGTTACTGTCGATATCTGACAAATTTATGTAGCAAGTTATGATTATGTGGCAAGTTTTATGTGATCTTGTTGTAAAAAAGTTCCTATCGTAGCAAGGTTACGTGATTACGTAGCAAATTATGTAATTCCTAATAAGTTCATATGATTATGTAGCGAGTTCATGGCATATTGCAGAAAAAGTTCTTGCTATGGCAAATTCATGTAACTATGTGGCAAATTTATGGCACCTTGTAACAAAAAAATTTCTGCTGTGCAAAGTATATATGATTATGTTTCAAGTTATGCAATGTCTAGCAAATTCATACGGATACATAGCAAGCTCATAGGGCTATGATGATTTGCGAAAAACAACAGCATGTTGTGTACATATTATCAGCAAGTTGTGTACATTAGATGATCTAACAATCAGCAAGTTACTGTGAAACGACCTACAAATTGCAGGTGTGTGGAGATGATTAAAAAAAGTCCATCAAAGCCCAAAACCGCGAGACGCGCAGACTGGGGCACGGAATGTGGGGCGTAGGCGCGCGGGGATGAGCAGGCCAAAGCGCGCGGCACGTGGGCCATAGGGGCATGGGGGCACGGGAACCAAACAGGCTAAGGAGGCGTGCGCGGGCCGCGCGCTCGGCATCCGCGCGACCCATCGCCGGTTAGACTTTGTGGTTTTTTTTTCACACACAGGTATGCTGTATACTTACCACATGGTGCATCACACAACACGATAATTGATTAAAAGAGAGAAGAAGTGAGATTCTTGGTCTTCATTTGAGGTACATATGAGAACGCTGGAGCCGAGCAGCGGATGGTTACCGGCGGCGGGAGATGGGAGAAGACAGTGACAAGGACAGAGAGAGGAGGACACGGCCACGGCGTCCACTGGTGGGTGATTGGCGTTGCTCGTGTCCGTCCGCCTGGGCGGCGTCCGCGCCATGGTGGCCTCAGTCGAACGCGGCGGCGAAGGAGGTCCCCCAGGCGCACAATGTGGAGCTCGTTGGGCGCGACGGCATGGACTCGTGCGGCCACCACGCTAACTCCATTATCGCGCTCCCACCGAGCTGCATGTGACGCACGCTCAGGAGGCTGGCCACGGAGGCGATGCTGGCACCACAGCGACTCACCGAGCTAAAGATGACTACTATTATTATCGGGGCAAAGGAAGAATTGAAGCCGAGATTAAGATGTATGACTATGTTTCGATCGATGGTGCAAAGGTAACATCTTTTTGTTTTAAATGTCACTATGCTATTATATTCTAATAGAAAGTGGTGACCACAGTTACAATTTGGAGACTGTAATTCAAAACTTGTTTTTCTGATTTACAAGACTACATGCTCTGTCATGTGCTATGCAATGCACCCTCGGCACCCGTAGAAGCAGTAATGTTATGTTTCGTTGATTAATATATTTTTGATTAAATTAGGTAGAGATTAGAGTTGTAGTATGAGGGAATAAGAAAGTTTGTCCTTTATTGGGTCTTAATAGCATATTTTAGACAAAAGGCCTTTTCCCTACCTTTTGCTGAAAGGAAGATCCGTATATTTCCCGCTGAAATTATCATATTACAACTGATAGTAAAAAAACTCTACTCAAGCTTTATCTCTTTATCTTCTTTTTTTATCTACGAGAGGTTGTTGAATATTTTTCTGTTTATCCCACTAACCTTTGACATTAAAATAGACACCAGTCACCTAGTTTAGCCTAGTTCATCCCTCTCAACCATACATGAGAGGCTAAAACAAATCAATGGAAATTTGAATCCACCGCTTGAGCTTTTTTATATTGAAGAAAGTGATTGCAATTTTCATACCTTCCATAAGTAGATTTAATTTTTTCATACAGCTCCATGGGCCTATAATGAATTTTTCTTTCTACAAATAATTAAGGTCCAGCCCAGGCCTAATACCCAACAAGAATCAATGTTAACCCTATGCTTATTTGTTGCTCTAATGCATAGTCTTCAAAACGATAAACGTGGTAAGTCATAAGTCTGATGCTTATTTTATCTATCTCATCTCATCAATATTATTCTGTTATTCTTTGTACAATTATTAGCAATAATAGGTATGTCATGGACACAAGATTTTTTTAACAAACATATTTGTGTCTAACAATTTTGACTTACTGTACTAGAGTCATATAATTATTTAGGTTGAATCGTATTAGTCATATTGTTCTTGCGTGCTCTTAAAAAGCTAGGATTAGCCACGTAAGCAGATGAAATTTAAATTATTATTGATTTGATGTGGGTTTCGTCTAGTAATCCTCCATATAAAAATAAGATAGTGTCAGAAAAGCTATACCAACAATATTTATCATTTTACATGTTTTAAAATATGTATTACTCATGTTTTAAATAATATTTTTCTCTTTTTCCCTATAAAACTGCTAAGAGAATATTCTACAAACACAAAACAAAAAAATAGGATTATGGTCATTTTATTTTACCCATGCCCTTCCATACATCTGTCCACCACAATAAACCTTTTATACTACTCCGTCATTAATATATGTCATTTTTAATAAAAAAAACACGTCATATATTAATGACCGGGGAGTAGTTATTAACCATGAAATAAAATTCAATTGGTCACTAAAAATTATTTATACTTGACAAATGCAAAAATTAATCATATTTGGTTACCAATAATTTAACTAAAATGTGAATATGTGATCAATGAAATTAAAGACTACCTCAGCCTCGAATCTTGATTCATGCACATTCAACAACCATTAAGATATCAAAGCGATGTCTTTAATGTATGTACTCTCTTGTACTCTTATTCTTTCTCTAACCACATATCTGAGCCGCTTAAGAATATGACAGCTGCAATACTAGTGCCACCGCGATTCTCCCATGAGCAGCCATAACAAAAAAGAGAAAATAGAGAGGGAAATGGTCTTATTCCTCTGTATTGCGGGGTATTTAACTATTTAACACTTTTCCGAGCGATGATTCTTCTGGTTTTACGAATGACTTTACACAGTCACCGGATAGAGAATTAGTCTAAAATTGCTATTTTTTTGTGATATGGCATGACACATACGCAGAGGGTCAGCGGGACATTAAGACGATTATGACACCTTGAGCCCACACATCATTGGACAGGGAGGAAGAGGAAACCTTAATGATCCAAAATAAATAGTCATTAAATTGCATACCAAAAATTCCTATACTACTATGTATGAACTTTGCCCTACCGCCCTCTAGCACCATCACCGATTGGCGATTACCCAGCCATTGCTCAAGTCGTCATCGGCCACGGGTGTGAACCCTACTACCCTCTGGCCCCAGCCGCCCGCCACCCTCCCCGTCTGGCCACCCCCGCCTCAGCCTCAGCCACCCGTCTCCCCACACACCCTTCCTGTCCGGCTGCCCCCGTGCCTTGACCCCGTTCGCCCGCCTCCCTGCGCCCCCTACCCGGCTCCCCTTTCATCTACGCGACTCCATAGCCAGCAGCCGGCCCCCTAGTGCCCTATTCCCCGGTGCTGACTCGACGGGGAGCCAAAATATCGGTGATCAAGACCTCCTTCTTGCATCTCTGTTACCTCATGTGACAAAGAACACCTCTGTTATTTTATTGGCTCAACTTATTGGGTATTCTTGCGAATCACTATATCTCCGCCTCTATTGCCGGCGCCTTCCTTCGCCACCCGCGCCCTCCCTGTGTGGTCAGAAGTTCTAAGGGCATCTCCAGTGTTGTTCTATATCAAACTGAGGGAAGCTCGGACCGAGGTAAGCTGACGGATCAGTGCATGCTGATTTACACGTCTATATAAACTATATAAGTAAAACCCACTGTGTCTCATTTAATGTATTTCTCTCAGTATGCAAGCTGTCCATCACCATCCACTGAGTCGCTCTATTAATGTCTTTAGTCAATTTTATATGGCTAATAGAACACATGCATGCAATCTATCAGACAAGCGAGTATGTTCAATCGTTTAAGAGTCGATATCTCTTAACCATGGTGAATATTTTTTAAGTTATTAAAAAATATTTTATGCAATCATACAAATTACTATCTTCAAATTTCACTCTAAAAGTAAATTAAGAAGTTTTGCAACACGCGGGGTACCATCCAGTTGGAAAGATTTTTAAGTCCGGACCATTCTTTTGGTTCTGCGCAAGAGGAATAAACAACTCAAATAGCACAATTATTCTTTTCTTCTAGGACGAACCATCGAACAAATGGCAAAGTGAAAAAAAACAAGTTCGGCGCAAGAGGAATAAACAACTCAAATAGCACAATTATTCTTTTCTTCTAGGACGAACCATCGAACAAATGGCAAAGTGAAAAAAACAATATTTTATCTTAGCGGGTCCTGGCAAACTAAAATTAACACTGGAGCAACCGAACCATACCAGTGTTCGATTTTAGATGAGCTAGACATCGAACTAATGTTGTAGATGCCCTAAGTATTTTCATTTTGTGGAGGATGACGATTGGTGAGGGAAACGTGGTGTTTCTCGACGGCGCCTTGGATGTTGCGAGTTTGATCCCCGAGTTCGATCCTCGCTTAGAGGGGCGTGGCCTCTCGTCTCCCCTCTGTGCCATACAGCCGCCGAGCTGGCCCGGTGGCTGGTGCCGACGCCAGGAAAGGTTTGGGGCTAGGGCGGCCCAGATGCTGACGCGTCTGGGCATAGCAAGCCTGCCAAGAGCTTGAGGAAGGGGGGAGTTCCATACTGGTCTCACATTCAAAGGTCCAACATGTTATCTAGTTTTTGCAGGAGAATCGCAATGTGTTTCTTATTTCTATCACTCTTTTGTTCATCGGTCATTGATGCATATCTGGCTTTTTCCCTTAGCCTCTTGTGTCCTTATCATCGTCAAGTTGTGATAGTGATATTGATTCATTATTGACATCTGTACATATTTGCTAAATCAATTTTTTTTTGTCTTTATTTTAGGACCTCACAAGAAAAAGAGTTATCTCCCTATCATGGTTGAAGAAGATTAGTAGTTATGATCCTATGGTTGCTGTTGAGTTTCTTGGTATATCAATTCTTATAGATCTAAGTTTCATGCCAAATTTTGTTGATTATTTAAGTATATTTAATTTAGTTAAGTTGGTAGAAAAAATTTAAATGTTAGCAAATAATCATGTGTTCGTTAATGTCCATGTTCATTTGTCAAGGATCATTGCCCAATTTTCAGCTTAGGGTTATTAAGAATAATCTAGTCATGAAAGACATTTACTACCTTTATTAGGAGAATATCTTATCCTTTAGTGGCTGCAGTAGGTATTAGGAGGGAAATTAGCATATGAAGGGCAGACTGGCATCAACCATTCTACTCCACTATAACGTGTGTTTTAGTGAGTGTTTTTCCTGGATGTCCTCTTTTTATATTGAAGAAAGTGATTGTAATTTTCATATCTTCCACAAGTAGATTTAATTTTTTTTCATACAGCTCCATAGGCCTATAATGAAATTATTTCTCCAAATAATTAAGGTTAAGCCGAGGCCTAGTACCCAACAAGAATCGATGTTAACCCTATGCTTATTTGTTTCTCTACTTCATAGTCTTCAAAACGATAAACATATTTCTAAGAGTTTAAGTCATAAGTCTGACGCTTATTTTATCTATCTCATCCCATCAATATTATTCTATTTTTTTATACAATTGTTAGTTATAATAGGCATGTCATGGACTAGATTTTTTTAACAAACATATTTAAGTCTAAAATTTTTGACTTACTGTATTAGAGTCATATAATTGTTTAGGTTGAGTCATCTTAGTCATATTGTGCCTATGTGCTCTTAAAATGCTAGGCTTACTCATGTAAGCAGATTAAATTACATTATTATTGATTTGATGTGGGTTTCGTCGAGTGATCCTTCCTATAAAATTAAGATAGCTTTAGAAAAGCTACACCAGCAATATGTATCACTTTATAAGTTTTCAAGTATGTATCACTCATGTTTTTTAAATATATTTTACTGTTTTCCCCTATAAAACTTTTAAGAGAATATTCTACAAAGATTAAACACAAAAAGGTAAGTTTACAAGAATATTTAGTCATTTTATTTCAGACAGTGAAATATCTTGGCATACTATCTTTCAAAAATGTATAATGAAAGAAAATCTGCAACATGAGAGATTAGCAAGGTTTCCTGCCCAGTTTCCGAACTACCTCGCCATTGATTGAGATATCCATATATATGTCTATAGTGCACCCTGTAAAGCCGACTGCAACAAAGTTATTTCAATACACATCTTTAAAGTAATATTCTAGGTTCCTTTAAAACAATTCTATCTTCTATACTAGAATCCTCTCCAACAATATTCGTTGTACCATCTCCTCCATACTCCGCCATCCTATATTTTATCCATACCCTTACATACATCTGTCCACCACAATAAAACTTTTATACTATAATGCAATTTGATTACTACCTTCGGTCATTAATATACACCCGTTGATCGACAACCTTCTTTCGAGATCGGCCCTATCATATTGGCTTTGATAAACTAATTTTTGATTCTTTTCTAGCAATCTTATCCATAGCTTTCCCAGTCAACCAATAAACCTTTAACGAATGTTCAAAGTGTGTGTGATTGGCTTCAGGATTGACTGAAAAAGTTAACATCACCTGGGAAGCATGCTCATTTTATAGTTTGAAAGGTTGCCATGATTGATTCCTAGCTCTCTTTTCCTTAACGGCGATGCTGGTTCTATATTTTCGGTACTCAACCTTGACCCGATCGTCTTTACCATCCTTGTGAGGGAATCCAAGCTTTGATCTTTTTGAGCTACCGGTCTTTTCAGTCAGCCTCTGAGGTGTTGAACCTATCTTTGCTTTAACCGAAAAACTTATATCGGCTTTTGTCCTTCACCTTGATGATGGTTGTGACGCTTCAAAACTTGTGCTCATGTCCTCTAAACATGAGCTTTCCCTGACTGCTTTGTAGTTTTTGCATCCTTGTTTTGTTCCAAAGGCGATGGCGATGCATCGGTTGTATCGGAGGTGATAACCATGTATCGGCTCATCTTATGCCAGAACCATTCTTCATAAAAAATTTGATACCCCCTAAATTTTGGCTTGAAGCGTGTCCTTCACATATGAGCTCTTGATTGCCTGTCGAGCTGAATATCTCAAGTGATTGGGAATATCGGCTTGACGTCTGGAACTTCTTATTGCTCTAGCACAAGAATTTTGTATAGAATTTTTTTGGCCTATTGCTTGGATTTGCCTCCTATGCACTAATGGATACATATGTATATCTCTTGTGGTGTCCGATTGCATGAATCGGCCTCGCGTGCCTGCGTGATCCCTAGAAAATATCTCCCTTGGGGCGTGATCTATCTTGTTCCTAGCTAGGTTAAATTCTCGAGGCCAGTCGCATGAACCGGCCTGACTCCCTTCGTAGAAGCTTCGATGTACTCGCATTCTCTCAAACCTCATCCTATGAGACACTCCGTCTTCTCCTTCTCGAGAGCAATGCCATCGTCAACACATCCAAGGCATCATCTACTGGTACTACTTCAACTTCATCTTTGTCCCATTGCAGTAGACACTGATGCATCGATGAAGGCATACAACAATTGGCATGAATCCAATCTCGGCCTAGCAAAGCCAAGTATGGTCTTTGGCTGTCGATAGACCTGAGCATGGACCACCCGACCCGATGCAACCCGGACCGACCCACCCGAAAAAAACCCGATCCGACGCGACCCGGGCAATGCGTCGGGTGGGTGCGGGCCAAAATTCTCGGCCCGGTGAAATTCTCAGGTCAGGTGCGGGCCAAGAATTTAACCCGCGGGCCGACCCGACGGCCCGACAAAAACTGCCCAGCAGCCACCGCACGGCCTGGCCCAACAAAAATCACCTCCGCGAGGGCTCGTATATAAAGCTGAATCCCTAAAAATCGCCTCTTTCGGCATCTCATCCCATCCAGCCGCCGCTCCACATTCCATACCAGGTGACGCTCGATCCCGGTCTCCCGACCCTGCTCCAGCGCTCCGTCCCTGCTCCCGCTCCGGCGCAGCGGCGCCGGCGCCGGCGCCCCCGCAGGCGCAGTCCCGCTCTAGCTCCCGGCGACCTGGCATCCCGCTCCGTCCTGCGCTGCGCAGGTCCCGCCGTTCCGCTCCATTGCCATCTGCGAGTCTGCGACGCAGCGCAGGCGCAGAACACCTCCAGGCTCTAGTCGGTGCTCTGATCTGCTGTCTACTTCGCACCATCGGCGCAATCCATCCAAGCCTAGCTAGTTGCCTGTTGGCCGCGGGTGCTGTACTGCTGTGCTGCTGTTGCAAGGCATTCACGTCTGGCGGCGGCCACCTAGAGGCAAAAGGCCATGAACGTTGAGCGTCAGGCAACAACCCAATCGGTTGAGTGTTACTGTTGTGAGTTGTCTCGTGTGACATGCCATGATGCAAGTATGACATTGCCATTTACTCGTGTGTGTTATTTGCCTTTGCGAGTTATTGACTTGTGTTTGAACTCAATACGAGATCATGAGTTGCCTGTATTTTTTCCCGATTCTAACGTTGTATTGGATGAGCACTGGTGTTTGTCAGGCCGTCGGGCTGACCCGTGGGTTGTCGGGTCAGGCCACGGGTGGGCTACTTTTCTGTCGGGTCAACGGATTTCCTGTCGGGTTTTTTACAGCCCGACCCGAACCCGGCCCGACCTGAGAAATGCTCAGGTCTAGCTGTCGACGACGAAGAAAGCTGTGTTGATCGTCTTGCGGCCTATCATCAACTCGACATTTAGTACTTCCTTGGCGTGAGTTGAGTTGCCCTTGAAGTCATTGAGGGCAACGTTAGTCTTGATTAGAGCACCATCTGTCCTGCCGATCTTGCGATGTATGACATGAGATTGATTGATGCTCCTGTGTCCACCATCATCTTAGGTCATTGGTTTGCCATTGATGAGGCCTTTGATAAATAGCGGCTTGAGGTGGCAGTGCTTCTTCTCTAGCGGCTTTTCGAAGATGATCACCATCCATCCTACTGATCTTGCGGCATACAGTGTACAACATGAGGTTGACCGATGCCCCTATGTCTACCATCGTCTTAGTCATTGGTTTGCCATTGATGAGGTCCTTGATGAATAGCGACTTGAGGTGGCGGTACTTCTTCTCTTACGGCTTTTCGAAGATGATAGTAGCCACTCCAATGATGGGCTCCCCCACTACTACTTCCTCTGGGGGTTGACGACGAAATTCATCCGGGAGGATGAACACCATGTTGACATTGCATGCAACACTGGCTTCTACTTTTGCAGATTGTTCACCGACATCCTCCTGGTTCTTCCTTTGCCAAATCAGTTGGTGCGGCCGATGAGGTGCTAGCAGCTGTAGTCCTTGACTTGGCATTTTGTAGTAGATGCACGTACTCCTCTTCTACTTGTTCTAGGTCCCAAAGCCGTTGCATCTGCGTTTCTGAGTATGGGAGAGATCATCAGGGCACCAACAAGGCTCTAGGAATTCTCCTTGTTCTTGTCGTTCACCGGCCATATGATAGCGTCGGAAGTCCCTCATGTTCTTGGTCTTGATGGCGATGGGGTACGTGTCCTAAACGCTGGAAGACAGATGGACGTTGCTTGTAGTTGCGGGGTCTTGAGCACTTTGGACAGTCATCAATGGTCGGTAGCTTGGTTACACCTTCGCTCCAACAGAAATGAAAGAAGGGGCAGGCCCAGTGCTCTCGGTAGTCGCTTGTTTAGCAGTAGTACTATTCCTCCTTGCGACGATTGTTGTTGTTGTAATGGTATTGCTCCTCTTCGCAGGCACCTATCATGATAGGAACGTTGGCCACCTTGGTACCGGCTCTTGAATCTTGGTTGCAGCCTTTTGAGAAGTGAATAGAAGATTTGTCTATATTCACCTGTTAGCCAGAGGTATGTAACATGCCTAGGCCCAAGAGAAGCATGCATGTGAGCCAAAAATAGGCCCATTTGAGCCCAAAAATGCCCCATGGGATAAGACAAATCCTACTCCTCAACCCAATTCCACCTTGGTCCTATCTAGCAAAGCAATGGCAATGGTTTTGACGTTTTGTCCCTGTTTTAGCTTTATTCAATTGTAAGGGATTAAAGAGGATAAAATTTCTTTCTAGTAGGCGACGTTAACGCGCGACCTTGCCACACGATCAGGAGCGTGCGACCCCTTCTCCCCCGCCCGCGTTGTGCCAACCCGCGCCTCCCACCTCCTCCGGCCGCGCCACCCCTCTCCGCAGACCGCCTCCCCCGGCCACGGCGCCTCCCTCCCCGGGCCATGGCGCCTCCATCCCTTGGCTGCGGTACCCCCGTCTCCCCCAGCCACACGACCTCGCGCCTCCGTCCCTAGCCGCGACACCTTCGCCCCCGGCCCGCGCAACCCAATGCTTCCTTCCCTCGTCTGCGGCACCTCCGCCAGCCCCGGTTGCGGCGCCATCGTCCCCGGCCTGAGGCCGCACAGTCCTATCGCCCGATGTATAGTTACGAAAAGATGTAGCAAGTTATGCAATATGTTCATATAATAACATAGCAAGTTTATTGAATTCTGTAGCAACGCTTTCTGTTGTAGCAAGTTCATATGATTATGTAGCTAGAGTTATGTAATGTCTAGCAAATTTATATAATTATGTAGCAAGTTCATGGAATCTTGTAGCAACTTTCTGTTGTGGCAAGTTCATTGATTACGTAGCAAATTATGTAATGTCTAGCAAAATTCATATGATTATGTAGCAAGTTTATTGAATCTTGTAGCGAAGTTCCTCCAATTTTCTACCCGACAAAATATTGATGGAAAAGTTTGTAAAAAGTTTGGTTGTGTTCTATTTCAGCTTTTTTAGTATGTTGTATGTCTATTTGGCAGCAAGTTATCTAGAAAAAGAATATGTATAGTAAATTATGTTACGTGTATGTAGCAAAGTTGTGAGTCCAGCACAGGATAAAAGTGGACTGGTTGAAGCAGACCAAGCGCGCAGAGAGGCCCATCTTCTTGCGGGACCATGCAGGCCGAGCCGGAGGCACGTGTGCGCGCGGGGGTCGAGCAGGCCGCCGGTCGCGCGCTCGGCAGTCCTCGCGAATAGCCGCGCGTTAGAGTTTGCGCAAATTTAAATAGAAAGAGATACAATCCCTAGTCAAGAAAAGTATTGTAGTTTTGACGTTTGAGTGCCTTTCTCAAACCAAATATTTTTTTAAAAAAATCTGGCTACAGGAACAAGTGAGATTGCATCCGATTGCGCTTACTAGTTGCTTAGGAGCCGGACTAAAAAAGGCATGTAGAGCTAGGTAGATAGGTAGATCAAGCCCAAGAGAAGCACTGCCATTTTTTGCTTATAAATCGTTGCTCCAATTTGGGTTGTTCTGTCAAAACTAGCCTCCTTCCTTGATGGAAAGGGGATGCCTTCTTTTTCAAAACCGGGCTCGAAGCAACGTGTATGATGTATCAATTCAATCAAAATCAAAGTCCCCTGACATGCAGCAAACATGGTTCCTTAGGCACAAGACAACACGTGGTGTAAGAGTCTAATCAGAGTCGCACGAAATAAAGGAAAATGACTCACTAGTGGACTGAAAAGGCAAGAAACAGGCTCCCACCAGGCCAAGCATTAATGCTACTATTATATTAGGCCATGCTCATCCGTTTAATCTGTTCTAATCCTCCTCCACCCAATTATATCATGTTACAGCTGAATGATGGATATCACACATTTTGCTGCAAAATTGCAAATGTATATCGAAGAGATCAGAAGAGAACAATCACAAGTGGCAGAATTTGTTGCTTTCTTCCAGCCACGACAAGAAAGGTATCACTGTATCAGCTCATTTACTTCCTCCTGATCACGACAATAAGATAGTCTGCGCGCAGGGAGGGCACTGCTAGGATTGCTATTTTTCGCACTGTACAACTTACTAATAAATTAGAAAAATAGGTTTTGGAGCGGCGGCAATGTCCCCCTTTCAATTAAGCACCGCCACTGATGATATGAACAACCAGCTACCATGAGTGCTCGACAGATTCCTGTGGGCGGGGGATGATGAAATGCAATGAAAACATATTCCAACCTTTTGGAACGGCAATAGAATAGACCCACAAATATCAAAGATTCAATCAACACCAAACTTAGTTCTCAACGTTTTAGCAATCATCAATACTCATCTAAGTAACTGTACAATGACTCGTCGTTTCTCCACCGCCGCCTTGTGAGCAACGACTTGAGGAAACCCTTGCCTTTGCTTGAGCTTTTCTCCTGCTCCTTGTGCTGCTCCCAGTCCGTGTGTAACTGCATCGAAGTTTGTCGCTGCACATAGTATCGCATTGCAAAAGAAAAAGGCTTTCCATGATCAAACACAACGAAAACCAGTGATCGTTTTAGGAATCTATCAGTAGTAACCTAGAGATCTAGTCAAGGATTATCCTAAACTGGCATAGCAACAGGTAAGAGCTGTGCTCATGACATACCAAATGCTTTGAGTTCACAGGTGGTCTTCTTGTGACTGTAGCAGACCGTGCCAGAGGATTAGAATTTGGTATTGGCGAGCCTGCCCTTGTTCCTGTGTAGCAAATGTGAATGCAATATTATCCAATTAATTACCTTAATGCAAGCCTCACATTCAAAGTCAAAGATCTGCCCAATCAGACAAACATAACATACCTTTTGTAGTATTTGAGTTGATGATTCGTGGGGATGGAGATTTAGCTCGTGCTTTTCGAGAAGGTGACATGGACCGTGATCGATGATATGCGTCATTAGGTGTAGGAGATGGTGAGCGAGCATGCCTGCAGCAGAACAGGCATTAAAAAAACTGCAGTGTACATCTTTCATCTTTGGGTATTGAACATTCAACAGTTGACTTTGCCCCAACAACCCACCCCCACCCCCAAAAAAGGGGTTGAACATGCAATGGAGGGATCTGAGAGTTACTCTTTGTTTACCTCATTGTACTCTGCCTGCAAACTGGAGCTGAAATGGCTGGAAGGAGGAGTTCAGATCAACAACAAAGTAATCTTTTCAGAAATTGAAATGTCAGAAAGGCAATGAACTCAACTTACAAGATTGAGACTTGTGCATTTTGCGACTTGTATATTGCCTGTTATACCGTGGAGGTTCCGAGACCGCTTGAATGGAAGATTCCAGTAGATCCATGCCTACACAGTTTAGCTATGATGATCTGTATATCCAAAGAAGTCTTCTATTTAACACATTAGTAACAGAAGAGAGCGTGAATTTGCCTGGTAATATGTAACGCCTGTGGTACTTCGGCGCCTTGATGAGAAGAGCTTGTTGGGATCTTCCTTCCTGGTCAATTGTTTGTTGGCAAATTCGTACCCTCTACAATCATGAGCAACAATGGTCTGAAGGCTAGAGATAGACAAATGTAGTACAATCTGATATTCATTCCACTTTGGGAAACTGGCAAAACACAATGAAGAAAGAAAAAGGAAACGATTTGGTAAAAGAAAATTTCCACGGTAGGCACTACTTAAGCATTATACCTGTTCAACAGAAGATACTAGAAACTCTGTTTCATTAACCTCATCAGCCTTTTCGCTGACAAGATTATCCACCTTGTACGACACAAAACCCAGATGGTCCACTGTGCTAACAAGGGCTTCAACTGTGTAATCTTTCAAACTTGTCATCACCCTACAGAAGAAGATCGGTGCAAACAGGATGAGAGGGGATGTGTTACTTCCTTCAGCTTTCTTTATTGAAGCAACAGCAAAGAAGACAAACAAGGAAACAAAGATCCAGATAAAGATCATACGTAGATTTGTGGGAATTGTTTCGGTAAAATACTTCAAAATATTCTGCTGCCGAGTACAGTTGTGACCGCAGATTCCTCAGATCCTGCAAATAAAGCATAATTTATTTAACCCAAGCAAAGCAAGCATGGGAGATATAGTGATAAGAAATGTCAGCTCAGCACAAATGGAAGACAGGTAAACAATTAACTAAGGCATAGCCATGTGGGGTTTTGTTGCGGACAAGGATCCTGTTTGCAATTTTCTTTTACCCCCAAGCAGAGACAAAATTTGACAATGGATGGCAGCAGCACGTTAAGGGGTGACATTAGCGGGACCAATGAACTTGGCAACCCTCAATTTGAGGGCAGGTTTCTAATTTTAACTCTCCCATATACCATTATGAGGAAATAAAGCAGGCAATGCCAAACACATCGCAAAAAGCTTAGCAAGAGCCTCGGCGATGGGTCAGGGTCAAGGCGGCGTTATGCAGACATGGGCATTTTGAAATGAAAACCCAACCAGGACTTGTGGTGGCGCTTTCGCTTAACAGGGGGAAAAGTAGGGAGGGCGAGAAAAGGTGAGGCCATTGTAGAGCCGCAAAAGGCAGTTATTATAACAGTACATATGGATGAGTCTCTCAGTTTAGTTGAAAGGAAGTGGGCAATGCAAGATTTGAAGGTTACACATATATACTGTAGATCGTATAGGTACGTAAACGGTTTCTGAGGTAGAAAGGTCTGAGTAAAAACTAGTAGTGGGAGTACTTAGCAACGAGGATTACTATTGCGAATGTGGACGGAGACAAGGCATCGAGACTATCGCACGCAGTGGGAAATAGACCAAAGTAGGGACAAAATCTTGTGATTGACATGGACAGGGAAGCGCACAGGCACAGCAAAAATCGCAAATTTGTGGGAAGGCAGGCGGCAATCAAGGAACGGTGTTCGCCTGGTATTAGCTAGTAGCAGATCCATGTAGGAGGAAACAGGAAGTACCTTGAGGGTGTCTGAGAAGAGGAGGCCTTCCGGCAAGGACATGTCCTCCTCGCTGATGGAGGCGGCGCCATGGATGTGGTGGGAGGAGACGGATGACGGCGACATTGCGACCGCCTCCATGGCACGAGGCCGCCTCTCCAAGAGACACGACCACACTCAAGATTCTTCCAAACCAAACCCCCCCTTCTCCTTTGCCTTGAGTTCCAAAACCCCAGACGGACCCAGGAAAGGAGGGAGCTTTTGTAGGGAAGGGAGGAGGGGACGGAGCTCCAGGCCTCCGGCGGTGCGGTGGTGGGGCTGGGGGGTGGCTCACCGCTCACACGCCTTCACCTAAACAAACAGGAAGAGGAGGGAGGGAGGGAGTTGAACCACCTGACTCCACTTCACCCGTGTTGGAATGGAATGGATGGTGTTGCCTGCCAAGATCTGGTTTGGGTCCCCTCCCGGCCCGCGGTGGCTTGGAAGCTTGCTGCTGCGCTAGCGATTGGTAGGGTAGGGGGAGGGGGGGGGGGCAGGCGGATGAATGCGATGGACGGCCGGGGGAAGCAAGAAGAAGACGGCACGGAGTAATAAAGGCGGAGAGCAAGTGAGTAAGGGACAGGGCAGGATTAAAAGAGGGAGGCTAGGACCCCCATTTTTGTTGTCTGCTGATACGTTCTCCCCTGCCTCCCCTCCCCTCCCCGACGAGACGGAGACGAAGACGAACGGCACAAGGTGGTCACGTGATACGCATGGACCGCTCCGTTCGGCATCGGCTAGCTAGGGCTCGTCCGTGACAATACTGTCGTGTGTCCCCTCGGCACGAGATATATACACATATGATGTCTGTGTGTGTTTACTTATTTATATACATTCTATAAATACATGTATAGAAACATGGGCATTATACACGGACCGCATGTGCACTACAAAATAGAATAAAACTTTGAAATGTAGATTGTGGGGGTAAACGAGCTGATTCCAACGGAATGGATATACAATGCACTATTTTAACATTGATATTGAAATAGGTATGCTGGAAAGATGGGCCGGAACTAACCAACCATACGCTCTACTCTTCTACGGTACAGCACTTATGTGAGATTATTATCGGATTATACCGCATCTATCTATGACTACGATGACCAGACAGGAGTAAGTGGAGACTACACTGAGCTTGCTTGGCGATGGGCTGGGCTGGGCTGGAGCTTTCTCTGGTATCACAGCCGAGCCCAGGGGCCAACGCCATCTAAGAAGGCCCATTCCAGCAATGCCAAGCCGCCGGCAGATGCGGCCGCTGCTCGCCGGCGGCGACGATTTCTGTCGCCTCGTCTCTTCTCGTCTCTTGCGCAGCAGGTAATATAATCGCTGCAAATGGCACGGCACCTACTAGTCACTAGTTAAAAACCATGTATGTACGTTCTGTCCTGATCAACATTCTATCGATCCATCATGTTGTTAACATATCTTAATTACAGCAACCCTTTTTGCCGTCAATCATACAACCATAACACGCACACGATCCAGATGATTAAAGGCAGCACATACTCCAGGCCAAGCCACCAATAACATACTCGCTCCTACACATCATAACTAACAACAGTAGTACAGGCTCCATGTAACACTCCAGCAGACCACACCCAATGCTGTCCTCGTCAGAATCCGTCCACAGCACTGCATGCAATGAGCAATGAGCCAAGCGGTGTCACCTAAATTCAGTTTCATTGATATGGTGATGATAATAATAATAATAATAATAATAATAATACCACCACCCCACATTCACCTTCTAATACAATATGATTATATTTACACAACTTACTACATACCCATCTTATAGTGCATCCGTCTTAATTCATTATTCCTTATCGACACTAAAGGCTTCCACTAAACTTTGGCAGCCCACTAGACACACATTAATTGCCATCTTCATCTTCTTTTGAACCAAACTGAAGACACATCATCAAACCTTTTCTTTTCTTTTCTTTTCTTTTTCCCTTTCTGCAAGCCTATGTTACATCAATTCTTCTGACTAAACAACTGACGCCAGCAACCAATGTGGTGCCAAACAGGCTAAGCCGTCATGCATGTTTCATTAGCCCCAGCAAAACGACGATGTCAAAGGCTAGGCTCCAAAAATGCACCATCCTTCCCTTGCCCTCCCTTCTAAAAACCAGTCTTCACATCCTGCTCCGGCCAAGGTTCCACGCTGCTCCCATCGTTGATGGGATGGATCACAATCTTCTTCACCATCTGGCAAAACTCCCTGCACGAGTAATATAGTATCTATGTTATTCAAAACTAACCCCATTAAGCTAGCTACTGCCTACTTATTTCCTTGGGCCTGATATGCACAAGGTAGCTTACAGCCAAGGAACAACGCCGATTTCCATTGCCTCATTCTCGTCGTCCTTAGTGAAAGTCACCTTCCATTCCTCTTTGGACCTGAGATCTTTTATCTCGAACATCTCTCCAATCTCACAGATCAGCTGCTGGTACCCATCCAGATTCGCTAAATCCACAGCTCTGCCTACGGGATTCCCATGCATTTGAACCTATCACAGATTAAAATATCGACCCCGGCCAAGTCACACTGCAGTCTAAGGGAGCAAGGCAAGGAGAAAGAGAAGAGGGAAAACAAAAACTCCTACCTTGATTCGAGCTCTTCCACTGCAACTCTGATGGCTTTGGATTTCTCGGGGGCTTTCATTCATCAAGTTTTCTTGTGTGACTTTTGAAAGCGCCGATAACTGCCCTGAGTCTTCAAAAGAACCAGCAGCCTGCGTCGTTGTTTCCCCTACTCCCATGGCCATCTTGTCAGTAGTATGGTTAATTAAATTGACACCAAACAGACGGAACATGCTGGGCTCCTTCTTTTCTTCGACAACATTGGAAAAATTTGGAGCGACCTCCTCAGTCTGGTAGCTGCATATAGCAGTGTTGCAAGACAACTTGGAAGAAGGTTCCTCGGCTTGATAGGCAGAAAGCCCAGGCCAAGGAGGAACCCTTGCGTCATTGCTGGTAACCTGAAACAGCTTCTGAGAAATCTCTGACAAGGAAGGGGAAACCCCCTTGCTTGAGGAGTTGAAGTCCTTGAACCAACTCCCACCAATCACTACAGAATTCTGACAAACTGAACTACTCATGGCACCGTATCCTGCGCGTTCGCTTGCCCAAACGACTTGATGTCCAGCGATACAACTGGGTTCACTGGAGCCAGTACCAGTCTTCTCATGCTGTTCAGGCATTCCAGAGAGCCAAAATTCTTGAGCAGGTTCTGCGAAAATAAGAACATCTGACCCAAATTCCCAGAGATGTTTCTTTCAAGACAAGAAATGTGAAACTTTCAGTGTCATACCCAGCGCCTGAGTATCCAGGCTTTCAGCTGCCTCCCTGGGCCTTTTGTTTTTCATTGATGGTTGCACATGTATGTTGATGGTAGGTGCGGAGGCATCGAATGGTTCGATTTCCCAAGAGGAAACCCTCTCAGGGCCAGTGAAATTTGTGGCGTCGTCCCATTTGACCTAAACCATGGAAATCGAGAAAATGTTCGGCACCTTTTCTAAGGAAAAGAAGGCAAATACTAATAACATAAATCAGATTCGGCTGATCTTACCTTCAGCGTCTTCCATTCAGAACCTTGCCACTGTGGAGAGAGATCTCCTTTATCGACCACAGTTCCAGAAAACCTAATGACAGGATTAAAAGAGATGAATCGGTCATGTCGATTTGCGAGGACAAGTCAGCGACACATGAAGAACAAACTGAAAGAGAAACATATGAGATGAGAGGACGACTAGTACTTCTTCACAGGGACGTCATCCCCTTCAAAACTCATCTTAAACCTCGTGCCCACATTAAATCCAATTTTACATGCTTCAAGGTACTTGTTCAGGCTGACAATGTATTGGCTTTGGCTTAACCTGAGAAAAATAAGCAGATAATTAGCAGAGATAAGCACAGTTGTATGAAAAAGGTTGATGGTAGGAAGTGTCACACCTTGGTCTATAATAGACAAGGAAAATGGAGTTAGTCTTGATGGCATGCGAGGCGCTTGCAAGCACCCCAAGATGCATGCTTTGGCTTGATATGACAGATGCTGGCATCGTGCTTTGCTTCTGCACAAGGCGTCTCACTCCGACGCGCTGATCTCCTGTCTCGCTCCTACAAAAACAAAAGCATGGTCTCTTGTAAGCTATACATAAACATATGCTTGATATGAACATGTGCACAAGTGTTTTTTTTTTTTTTGTGTGTGTGTGATTATATGATCTGCACGAGCTGGTTTCTCCTAGGTTCAGCTGAGATCTAACCTCAGGTAGACAAACGCATCACCAGCAATCAACTTCTTCGACGTGACAAACGTGCTCCACCCAGTAGTCAGAAGGTGCCGACGAGGTTGTCCTAGATTAACCAAGAACTAGAGAATTAAGCACCACCAGAAACTGCATAAAGGCACCATTTTTTTCCCTCTTGATCTGTGGCCAAAATCACTACTACTAGAAGACTGACAGTTCAGTGGAGACTGTACATACCCCTGTAGATGTGTTTGAACCTCCATTCAGATCCATGAAGGTCCTTTGTGATAAGCTCTTGGGTCGGAGTCGGCATCGACATGTCCTGATTAACATGAAGCTAACAGATAAGAATTCTCGGCGGCCACCGCACCGCACCGCACCGTACACATGTGAAGTATATATAGTTAAAACACGAGAATTATGCGTACGAGTGGTGGGAGGCATTCGTTTGCATGGCGTCGAAGAACGGAGAAGCCGCCATGGGTGCTGGTGTCGGATGGTGTGAGGATCTTGCAGAAGGAGTGCACGACATGCCTTGACGTCTCCGGAAGGGGCGGGTCAGGCACCGCGGGCAGATTCGCTTGCTGGGGAAAAAATAAAATTTTTTCAGACAAATCCATGAACAAACTGCTGTGCTATAAGTATATGGTTGCAAACAGAAGAAGAATAGGAATAGGAAATTGAGGGGATGCAGAAGAGCAAGACGGGCAGAATCAGAGACAGTCAGAGCAACAGAGAGGAGTGAGTAGTCAGTAAGAAAAACAGAGAGGTGCGAGGTGGTGCACCCTCGTTGTGCATGCGTCAGACTCACATCCGGTTCGGGCTGCAGAGTGATCTGGGCGAACATCTCGTCCGTTTCCGTCTCGGCCTACTCGCAGAGAATTGAGTAGACAGTAATTAGCAAAGCAAAAAGTGAAGGTAGGTGAAAATTAAAGGGGGGGAATTGACGTACCCTGAGCTCGACGTTGACGACCTTGCAGAGGATCTTGTTGGGCACCTGGAACATCTTGATTTGGTCGGCCAGCTGCGCGGGGTCCGTCGGCTGTTGCAGCTGCTCCAGGTGGCCCTGGAGGAAGTAGAAGACCCTCTCGCCGGTCTGGGGCAGTTCCACGAGCGGCCCCGCGCAGGCGCGCCACAGCTCGGCGAACAGCTCCGGTTCCCGTCCTGCGCCAGCAAGAGACGAATTCGTTCGATGAGTTGGTGGTGGTGGTGATGGTTATGGACGGCCATGAACGATTCCCTCAGAAGAGCAGGTGGCCAGTGGGCTGGCTATAGTAGTATATACTCACCTTGCGCCATGGCTGTGGGTTTGGGCTCCCGGACTGAGGAGCGAAGCGAAGGGAAACTGGACAAGGAAGGAGGGGAGGTGGTGGTGTGCGCTCTGCTCTGCTCTGCTCTCCCGTGGCCTATGCCGGACGGACGGAGCTCCGTGTTTGTTAGGCTCACCCCATTAAAGAAAGGCGCGGTGGCCTCTCTCGTGGGAGAGAGACGAGGGGGAGACTAGAGAGAGAGAGAGAGAGAGAGAGCGCAGGGGCAGCTGATGCACAGCACAGGCACAGCCGCACAGGGAGAGGCCATTGCATATTTGCATTGCATTGCAACGGCGGCGTTACACTTTATGGTGTCTTTAACACTCCTGCCCCCCGCCTTTCTCGTTTACTCGCCTCTTCGCCCCTTTTCCACGGAACTGCCTATGCTATCTGTTAATTGCTAATATGTGAATTTCTCTGCGCCAAGCTTTAACAAAAAAAATACTAATAACATGAATTTGCTTCTCTTCTAGAATTCAGAAATCCGCTAGAGAACTCAGCATTGCACTAAGACATGGCCATCCCAACATAAGCAATGAATTATTACAAATGAAAAGAAGCGCTCGTGGATCAACAAAAATTAGAAACGTTTAGCGTTACTAGGTACGGCGATTGCCCCTGCCACACCTTCTTCGGGCGATGATTCTCACATCCGTGGTCGTCTATATGTATAAGGTGAAGATTGTCTGCAAGTATATTTCATTATAAGAGCTCTCCTTACTTGTTCACATATGTATTTTGACATGCTCTGATGTTTTTTTAATTCCTAGCTTGTTCGGATAGATCTCTTACTTTGTTTTGGTTGCCCTTTTGGTTTGTTGCAAAGCCTCTCTTGATATATGGCGATAATTACATGTTGGTTGCTTCAAGGCCTTTTGGTTCGTTGCAAGAGTTTCCTAAAATTTACTCATTAATTTATTTTGATGATACAAAAATTGGTTTTTTGACGTTGCGCTTAGTTACTTTGAGCTGTTGTGATCAATTTCTCTCTTATGTTGCAACAATTTGAATTTTTTTTTTATGATGCACATCCTCATCTTAGATGTTGCAAAAATATCCGTCTATTTCTCTGGTTGATTTTGTCCTTTTATGGAGAAGTTGACCTTGTTTCAACTTTTGTGTGATGTTGTGCAACTCCAAGGGTGTGACTCTCACGCATGCGTGTCTACATGCGAAGGGGTAGGTGCAGGGATGACGAGGTGCGTGTGAAGGCACTCCTCGTCTTATTAGGCGACTGGGATCTGTCTGATGACGGAGGGATGTTACTTCAAACGCCTGGGTGCTAGAGCTTCTGTAGCACTAACTAATTGCATATATTTGTATATCAGACGGAGTTATATTAGAAACTTGGGGTGGTTTGTGTGAATGGCCAACGAACAACATATGTATGTTATTAATGCACACAGGGGGATTCATATTTTTTAGATTTGAGGGGGGGTGGGAATTCTAGTCATATAGTTGGCATTTTTTCTCATCTTTTCACTATATTAAGTAAATGAGTAAGTACAATAAGAGAAATCTCAGTTCCCAGCAGGGGCACAACAACACAGAAGACACAAGATTTAACGTGAGGTTCGGTCACACCACCAAGTTTGTCCCTACTTCCTCGTTGAGGCGTCCGCCAAGATCCGGTGTCTCTTTCAACCCTAGACCTCCCCACCAACCACTAAGGTACGATGAGGTTACTACACACAAATCAAATGCTAAACGAGCGAGTAATACAAACTTCGAAGTGACACCCACAAGCTGGGCCTGGGTGCCCTTTGGGAGACACATAGCCGTCTAGGAGGAGATCTCCAAAAGTAACAAATGCATCAACCGGAACGATCTTGCCAACTGGTGCTCAAAGCTAGGAATGCTCAATGATGCTAACACGGTCTCACTTCTCACACCCAACTCAAGAATCTCACGAGAGAGCTCAATGTCACAAAGAGAAGTTGGGGTGTATGTTTTTGGCCTTTTGAATAGTATAGAGGATGGAAGAAAGTAGCAACAGCTATAGGAAGTTGAGGAAGAGTATATATACTTTTTTTTCCATAAAACTAGCCATTGAACATGTCAGAGACACCGGACAAGCGACAAGGGTGAATTTGCAAAGTGCACCCCTGCACTCTACTATATTTTTGGCATAGTAACTCGCCGTTTTTTCCTTTTCCGTTTTAGAGCGAGAAAGCATGCATAACCATTTCAGTTAATTGATCGCACTCATGTATGCTGAAAAGTGAAAAGTCTTGGAATTCAGCTTCCTCTTTTCCAGGAATCGATCTATATTATTTTTGGGAAGAAATACGTGGTGCATACTGCTAGTAGCTCGCCGTCTCCCTCTCTCTCACGCCATTTTGGTGCTCCGACGACCCCGCGCGTCCAACGCGTGCCCATGCATGCAACTCTTGTGACTGGAATGCACCGTCCATGCATGTCTATACAATGTCTGTAGATATATTAGCACTATACACGACCGCAGTAATTAACTAAGGGGTTTATCAAAGTAAAACTGACTGAAACATCGTTCTTTCAGTAATAGCGTGCGGCAATCATGCATATACTCTCTAGAATAAGCGTTAACCACAGCTCTGTTGCTACCCATTTGCAACAACTAACCTTTTCTAAGATCGAATTTAGCTTTAGAAAAAAGCGTACGTGTTAGCACTAGCTAAATCAATAGCATATAATAATAATAAACAATGTGATCTTGTGATCGTCGATCGACCGGAGCTAGAAAGCCAGGAGCAAAAGATTCCCAATAGCAAACCGATGGAACGGCAGGTATCTGGAATCTCCGTTTGGCATGCGCAGCCACCTTATTAGCTTTAATTCGCTACTCCATCATCCATCTCCCCGTCTGAATTAAACGAGCACGGCAAAATCAGTCCTCGCTTGTCACTGCCAGTTGCAGTTTTTTTTTTAGTATCTGCAGGGAATTGTCTGAAAGAAAAGATCAATTAAGGTCGTTTTAATTTACTAGCTCGTCATCAGCCATGCATGCAGATAATTCTCTCTAAGGCATACTATAATTAATTAATAACTTTTGGATTATGTGCTGCTGCTGCTAGCTATTACTTGTTTCAGGGCTTCCTATCCACATTGTCGTCTAACCCCACCAGGCCACCAACATGCATGCATATATGGAAACGCTCTTCACAATTGAATTCTCCACATATTGTATGTACCAAGTGAATTGTATGTACCAATTGTATGAGGATGAGTCACACTTACGCTTCGCCTTTTTCAGCTTCCACAATATATATGCTGCGATCCAAACAAAAGTAATTTGCTTTTCATTATCGAGCATTCTCCACATATTGTATCCAAACTGGAAAAAGAACTTCAACTGTTGTAAAGATCCGATCCGCACGCATTTGGACGGATCACAAATCCGATCAACATCGCAGATCGTAATCGCAACAGCTGTCATCTCTATAACAGGAACCCAGCAATATAATCATCCATAGCCTTCTCGTACTTTAGCAAATTGATCAGATCATGGCTTTTTAATTTCATCCACTATCGGTATATCTTTTCTTCTTCTTCGATATATATAGTCACTCGTCGTTCGCAGGGATGGAGGGGAATATTGAGAGTCCTTGCATTGTATCCATCCATGGTTTGCAAGCCTGTAAAAGTGTCCTGTCTACGAAGTAGAAGGTGTTTAATTAGTAGCTTCATGCTTTCGAATCAATCAAGAGCACACTTAGCTTAGTAGTATTAGCTAGCCTTTTATTTTTCATGCATGGATTAGTGTAGAGCTGTAGTGCTAGGGTTGTGCATGCTACCTTTTTATTGTTTAACCTAGCCCCCCCCCCCCCCTCTCTCTCTCAACATGTCTATGTTTGATTTGTAGTATGTGTGTTGGCTGCAAAGTGCAAAGTGTGTAGAATATGTTACTAAGCGCATGCCTCCATGTGGGAGCCAAAAACCTAGATGGTGCTGACTGGCTAGCTTCAGGGCGCTCGCACACGAACATTAGCCATGGTCAAATTTTTTATCTACTCCCCATTTGGATGTTGCGGATTGTTTCAATCATGCTATTTACCTTTCTTCCTAGCCAGCAAGGGTCGACAACAAGTGGAGGATTCCGAAATTATTTGGATCCCTGGCAAACCTCAGTACACTTAGCATTTTACCTAAGAACAATGTCATATTTACCCTATATGCGAAAAAATACCTTTCTGTTTCCCAGCCTGGGGTCAGTCACTGGGTGGTGTGTGTGTATCCGCCACTGACAGAATCCAATCAGTCCAGAGTAAAATGTAAACCCTGTTTGTTTACCCCCTGGATGGTGACAAACAATGCATAAATGTTACGAGTATACTCCCTCCATTTTTTTTATTTGTCGTATTTTAGTTGAAAATGAACTAAAACGTGATAAATATTCAAGAACGGTTGATGACGAAGTTTGTTTGACTGGAAAATGGTTATGTTTACTACTGACCTTTAATACTACTACCTGGCTGACTAGGATATCATCGGTGAATATATGGAGAGCACTTGCTCTTAAAAGATAAAATATCTACCAAACAGTTTCCAAAAAAGAAATGGCAGTGCGTCAGGCCAAGTAACGGTATCAAACAACCCTACTTGTTTTGGGTTTGGCCTCAAGGGAAGGGAAGGTAACTCAAACTTACAATTACTCCCATCTTATTACTATATTGTTTTTGCAAAAAAAAGGTATCCTACTATTAACCATTGATAAAAAAAAATGCAACCTACATATGCAGGGAAGGTTCTTGAACCTTTCCCTGCAAATTCCTTCCAACATGTTAGAAGTCTCTGCTCCCTCAGAAGTCAGAATGAGGAATCACCTTATGAAGTAAATTTGACTAAAATTGATTGGTTCCCTTGTGTACAACAATGTATTCAGTGGCAATTTCGTCACCACTGACCGACGTACAACGAAAGCCAATTGCCGGATGTGTTGGTGGACATAAAAGTAGCTAGGGCAGCTGTTTTCCAAATACATTTTTGTGGTCACACAAGGTTTGAGTTCAACCCGAAGAAGACGAACGCGGCAAAATCTCTACTACTTATTTCAGCTCCACACTAGAAAAGAAATACGGAGTAGAAAAAAAGATGGAGATATATACATAGATATTCAAGATGCTCGAAAATGAAACAGGCATACGTACTGTATGTAATTGATTTCTTAATTAGGAAGTGTCTGTCAGCCCGAGATGCCCAAATCAAAGGGAGGATCTTTGTCTCTCGCATGGAGAGTAGCACCAGGAATATACCAAAAAAGTTGGAGGCATTTGCGTGGAATTGCATCGTGATGAGGTGTGCCTAGCCTAACCCAACCCAATCATATAGCATGCATACATATACATACAACATACGGTAGGCAGACCAAGAGGCAGAGAAGAGCCAATTCAAGGTCTACAGGCGGCAGCAGCGCATTAGGGCCTCCTGCATGGCTGCTACTGGCTCAATTCTTTCTTTCCTTTTTTTTTTTACAAGGGCAATCGGCTCAAATCTGAATGGATGTTAATATAGTATGCTATTAATTTGGGCACTAAGTAACTAACATGCCCTCCCACTTGGGCATTAATAACAAACGTGGTGACAATAATGTGGAGATTGTATATAATATGGGTGTCATGCATTCTGTTCGGTCTGTCGTTTGCAGGGGGATTATATGCAGGCAGCAGACTCTCCTTTCCTGCCTGCCTGCCTGCATTGTACTATTAATTTGCCGGTGTCTTGGTCCCTCATGCTTTGTTTAATTAATATGGGTGCTGATTAGCCCAGATCATCAGACGATGGGATCATGGATGGAATGGTTCATCATCGATCGGTTACCGGAAACATCAATTAATGTATCAGCATCTGGGGAACAAACTTGTTGACCTACTAACTGTGTTCCATAACAGGACAGGCAGCAAAAGCCAGGAAAACGAATATACAAGTTGTAAGGAACTGAGGATTATAGTGTTTGCCTCGATCTGATGAGCTCGTTGTTTGTTTACAGGTAGGTGACATTGCTCGTCACACAGACTCACACGCATGCAGTGGCATCGGACTATCCAAACAGAGCTAACGTGTAGTAGAATAGAAAGGGTTTAATTTCACTGTCAGCCTGAATGGATGTTGGAAAATAACGTTTCATTAGCAACATAGGATGCAGCAAGTTATGTGTACAGGAAGTCTTAGATTCAGATTAAAAAAAAGGCTAGTTTATTTAGTGACTGCTTTGGAATCATCTATACACTATGTAGTATACACACACACACGAGTTGGATTGACTTCAAGTCTTGGCAGGGAAGATGTCGACCGATCAGTGTGTTTAATTTGTTGTATACTTTTCTAAGCTTTCAGGCAAATAAAGCATGATCATCTATACATCACACACAGGCAGCCTACTGGCTTCCTAATAATTAATTACCTCTGAATAGACAGGCAATAAAATTAACAATGCAGCCTATGCTATGCTAGGGATGAGAAAGCGAAAGGTAGCCTCATGGATATATAGGAACGAAGGCAGCAGCGAATATGCCATGCATGCCACTTGCTGTCTGTACCTATATATGAATTTTGACCAGATTTCTTCAGTAGCATGCATATATAGCAGCTAGCAAAGCATGCTCCGATCCATCCACTCTGCAACACCGCGCGCGATTAAAACAAATCAGCCGGCCCGTGTGGTTAGAATTTTCCATGATCTCTAGTACGTACATCGTCTTAATTAGACTGCTAGCTAGCTTCATATATATCTGATACACACACACACACACACACACTGGCTAGTAGCTATATATGATGGCAAAGATCACATTCTTGATTCAAAGCAGCAAGCACTTACAACCAACTGTCAATAAACTAGTGATCCATGGATCCTTCCTGCTTGGTCGACAGAATAACATGGCGTACTGTCCATGATGGACCGGTTCTAATCGCGTCCTCCAATCCAGTGACGACCTCTAATCTTTATTTGCAATATAATGCGGTATGGAGGATGCTTCCTTCCATCTTAATTAGGAGGTGATGTGGTTGTACTCACAATACATATGTGATGGAGCATTAAGCAAAGCGTGTGCGTGCCTGGGACTGCTAGATGGATATACTACTATACTTGTGTGTGTGTGTGTGTGTGTGTGATGGCGGGAAAGGAGAGCGAGCGAGTGAGCTTGCATGCTGGGTTAGGCTCTAATCTATCGAAGTACTCTATCATCCATCATCTATCTATGGAGAATTGGAGGTGGATGATGGAGGGCAGCAGCAGGGCATTTAATTTGCATCTCTGACCACTAATGGACGGACGGCTTCAGGCCTCTCTGATAGATGTGGTGTGCAGGATCGATCCACTTGTCGACGCGCAGTGGGTGGGATCGTAGACGGTTCATTATATTATCATGCATATTTCTTCCATTATAGGAGTACTAGGGTAGATTAGAATGGCATTTCTGCGTGCCAGATGGAGAATATATAAAGTGAAGAAAAGATGGAGACGACGACGCATGCACGCGCGCGCCTTCCGCTCTGTTTCTGCTAATATATTTTATGTTTAATTCTCGGTTGATTCCTCCTCTGATAGACCCGGCCTTTACTAATGCTTTCTCTTTTCTTTTCTTTTCTTTTCTTTTCTTTTCTTTTCTTTTCTTTCCCGCTCCCTGATCAAGCTTAATCACCCTTCTTCCTCAGACCTAAGCAGGTCAGGCCTCTCTCTGATCTTGGGCAGCTGGCTAGTGGTGGATGTTGTGGAGAAGGAAGGAGAACCCCCATTGGCTGCAACTGCAACACTGAGAACGAAGATTCTTGCTGGCTACATGCATGCATGCTTGTATATGCCCATCTTTCTAGCTCTCTTACTTATGTCTGTTGTTAGTTAGACTAAACTGCATGCATGCCCGCCAAGAATCAGAATGCTGTTGGATCCAGCTCTGTCTGCACACAAACACAATGCACTTGCACTATATATATATATATATATATATATATATATATATATATATATATATATATATATATATATATAGGTCCGACCCCCAAGTCCTAACCTATATCTGCATAGATCCTAGACCCCCACCCCCATGCATTTTATTTTATCATCACAATATATATGGATGGAAACACAGGAGTACGTGAAGCATACATCTCGTTGGATTCAATTCCGATCCATCATCAAATTCTAGAGGAATTATTAAATGGAGTGCGTGTTCTCTGCGAAATCCATCGTCGGCAAAGTAACTAACACTACATAGTACTGTTGCAGCATGTGCGTGAGCACGGGTGCAGCAGGATGCAGAGCTAGCATAGCAGGTGAAGAAGCTTCTTCTTCGTCTTCTGTAGCCGTCCTCGTCCATGATAGGATCTGGATCGAAGCCCGGGACTGAAATGGGCCAGCACCAGCATGTGCATTCAATCTAGCGTAGCGTTAGGTGAGACAACTGACCTGATGATCATGACAAATCCAAATCTTCTTTTTTTTTTAACAAAAATTTTCCACTGAATTTGACCTGATTTGATCGATGCAACGGGTTTGCACGGGCGGGCTCCTTTTCGCAATGTGCCGTGTCGAGCCTGTTTTGGACGTCTGAAATGACCTGCACATATATTCACGAGACGGGCCCCGTGTATAGCGTTGGTGTTGCAATCGATCCGCTACTGCAGTTTTTGGCAAGGATAACTGAAGATGCATGCATGCCTGCCAGACCTGGCGCCCTGCTATGAAATTGTGACCTAGTTAGCTAGTTATAAAGTTCATTTCAACTCGCACCTCGGAACAAGAAGATGAATTAGCTGATGATCCAGATATTTTTCATTACATTTGTCTGGCGCGCTTTGACTAACAAAAAGTACTGCATCACACAAGCCAAGGCACAAAAGCACACTGAAACAGTACTGGCATACGTACAAGAAACCTACTAGAGATTTTCAGCCTCTGTATCTATGCTTTCATATAATGCTCGCTCGGCAAATTACACTACATTGTTCTTGACAGCAAGCATGCCAGAAGAAAAGAGATGTCACAATCACCGTGAAGCCCTTATATAGGTGATAACTGAAGCAATCATAATTCATACACGGCCATGAAAGAGGTCTGGCAAAGGTTACGACAGGAAGATTCACATATACCCGAGTTTGCCATGGTCAAAACAGGAAGAAGAAGAAAAAGAAAAGCACCAACGGGACAAAAATTGAACATATGTTTTGTATAGAAAAAGAACAAAAAAATTGCACTACGGGGTTTACAGATCACCTTAACCAAATGAAACTTATGAAGTCTAGCAGGTCTGTTGGCCTTCACTTTTAAACATGATTCGTACAATAAGAACGTAACAATATGCAGGAGCCCAAGTGCCTTTCCTCGCAAATATTGGCACCTTGCGACCACCTTATGGTATCACCCACTTTTTGTGCCAGAGAAACAACTGCACTTCAGATTTCTTGCCTAAAAATTGAGCAGCAACCTGCAGCAAGAAGAAAGGGACACATATCAGAAAAGTCGGTGTAATAATTTGATAAATAGTGTCCTTTCTTGCAAACCTTAAAACAGAACTGTTGCCAAATGAGGACTTCGACTATCTCCACACAAGTCAAGATTTATGAGGCAGTCTAATAGAATTTCATCACAGGAATAGGAACTCCGGCATTCCAATTTTAGTAGACAGAGGACTCGATGCTATGGATCTAACAGCCTAATGCCATAATACAAGGGAATACAGCAATACAAAGAATGACACGATGCAACAAAGACTTCACAATTATGCATGCTCAAAGGCATCAGTATGAGAGACTACAGGCAAATGTTGAACTTGGACGCAAAAATTTCACGGCCGACACAAAAGATTAATCAATGCAGGCACAAACTGTAGTTTGGATTGTCTTCACACAGGTGCAACAGTTCAATAAAGAGTACAAACTCCTTACATAGCGGATATAACATACCTGATTTAACATCTGATTTATAAGTTACAGCCATTATGTACCAATTTTACAGAAAAACAAACATCTATCTTTTTTTCATTTATGTTGCCATTTAGTTGGTTGAGATAACCTTAAGTTCCATGCTTGATTAACATGCAACTGTAGCTTTTTAATACAGACACTTAATGATTTCTCACATTCTTTACTATTTAATCAATGTAGATAACACAATGCAGCCACCCCATCAACAAGGACAGGCCGAGACAGGCTAAAGTCTCATTGCCATGCCACTATACACATTGGTAAAACTGGAAACTCTCAAGAAAGTAGCGAAGCCACTAAACCCACTGAATAAGCTACAGCTTGCCATACCACTGACTCTAAATTGCCAAAATTAAGTGAAAAAGTTTCCACTCTGCATTTGACCATGCCATATATAATTATATATGTGTGGCCCAGAAAATAGTATATATTTAGCAGGTATTGAAGCATCAATTCTTTGCGTATGGCTTTCTCAGAAATGGATTTTATGAGTAATCAGCAATGGCACGATCTTTTAATCAACACACATGTAATATCCACAGATGAATATATGGTGTGGAATTATAAGTTTTGAACCCTCACTACTACACTAGGCAGGCAGCAGACTAGTCACCAGAGAAGAGTATCATCAGTGTTCAACTCAACTCCCCTCATTGCTAAGCTGTATATGTGATTAAAAATCCCGTTAGATGACATATGATGTAATGTCAATATGCCATTGCCATGCCCATCTAGTATCATGCTATCACTTGATATTCAATGTCATGTCATGCCAGCCCACCAACCTCACAAGCACCGCTGACAGGTTCCACGACTGGTTTTCTGTGAACTTATTATGTATGATGCATTCAATTTTTTTTTCAGTTTCTACAGTCCTTAATAGAATTTTAAAATGCAGTTATTCAAACGCCTCTCCTCCTAACCCAACTTCCTGGATTTACCCTCAGCAACTGGTATATGTGATTCTACTCTAGGCAAGAAGGGAACAAATTACGATTGGTGGAAGAAACACCTATGCAATACCAGATATACCAACCAAGAAGGTTCAAAGTACAAAATGGATATATGGATAATGATAATCAAGTATCGCACTGAATACTAATAAAGTCCAGAACAGATTACCAATTTACCACAGCCATGGGTACAACTTCATTGGGACTGCAGGCCAAGCATCCTATAATCTGGAAATGATGTTTTGTAGTATCCCGCTAAATGGTTATGGGACAGATTGATGGGCTTAACAGCCCGGAGCCCTCCTAGCCCATATAGCTAAATGGTGTCTTTGCCATGGTAGTCCTTATTGTTGATATACTAAGTAGGATCTTATACGGATGCTGATTTACATTTATGTCTGCGGGGCCATGTGTTAGGATCTTTATGATTTTCAATGGATATATATGTATGAATCGCGAACCATATCTCTGATTCTCGAACCCAATTCCCCATTTGTGAATAGAAGAGGTACACCCTTAGTGAACCTAACTTCCAATAAGTAGTGAACTGGTGTGAGTGTGTGTGATTCTACTGTAGGCAAGAAAAATTAAATCAAATATAATGAAAGATACACTTATGTCAATGCCAGGCATGCTAAAGAAGAAAGTGTTGACCTATTTCATTAGTATGTACAGTGAGCACCAATTTAGCCACGAAAAAAAAAACTGTAAACAGAGCAAAGTCTTAGTTTTCAATCAAAACAGTTAAGAAAAACATAACAGGGGTTCTTTTTAAATTAAACAAAACAAGACTCCAAGGCATGGCACCTCTCCATCCACAGAGAAATACTTGCAATCAGAATTTTAGTATCCTGACCACATCCACAGCAAACCAATACTGTTTGCACATCTAGTTTTCATTTCGCAGCTTGACTCCAGCTGGATTCAGATAGGCACTAAACACCGCATTTCCCATTTTATTGTTGCCCTTTCTGCTCTAGCTTGGACGCTTTACAGCTAATACCTCAAGTCTAACCTGAAGTTGTGTTTGGGTTGTACTAGATGTTGGATATGAAACCTGGCCTCCTGAGCAATTGTTGTGCCAATTGTTTAAAGCAGGAATCATCAGCCTAACACCTGCAATCCTACGTGCAGCTTTACCATTTGAATGTTGAACCAGCAAGTAGTGCAACTGTGGGGTCCAACCCTTTCCACCGTTCCATGTGGACAGTGGAAGCCAGGGCGAGAGAACCCCTGCACAAGGCATCATCTTTTTTTCCTGGAGGCGGGTGCAGAGCTAGCACCATACCATCCAGTAGCAGGACAGACAACCTCAGCCATCCTGGGTCATCGTGGACGGACGATTGATCATAGCTTTCATCGCCCAAAAAAAAAAAAAAAAAGAAACAGCTTTGGCAAGACTCAAGAGGGTGATACAGATTGTCGGATCCTGAAATCCATCAATCGTAATGTGGATCCGAATCCCATAAGATGTGTCCTAAATCCAAAGGACCGGTGTCTTATAGATATTCTACTCCAATAAGTTGGGAGGGGAGCGCGGATCATCAACAACAAACGGTATTACACGCTACTGGTACTGGAGAGAAGGAAGAGATGGATCAACAGTGGGAGTAACTGGAAGGAGGTTGCGCACTACAGTGCGTACCTCGGAAGCTTGGTGAGAACATTTACTGTCCAATGCAGCTGAATCCTCGGCAGACGGCGAGCCATGCGGCGAAGAGGATACCGAGGAGGAGGAGATCAGCGAGGATGACGATCCAGAGGTGGCGCCTCCAGGTGGCGGAGGCCGGGTGTCGGGCGTGGTCCCTCTTGGGCGTGGTCCGCGCGTCCCTCCGCGCTTCCTCCTCGGCGGCGTCGACGTCGCGGGCCTCCCGCGCGAGCGCGTCGTCATCTCCTGGCGGCAGCGGGAGGCGCATGGCGAGGCGCGGCATGTCGTCGCGCATCCGGTCCTCGGGGAGGCATCGCAGGCGGCGGAGGAAGAGCAGGAGCTGCGCGGCCGGGAGGTCCGGGTCCCGCGAGACGGCGGCGAGCGCGAGCGGCGGGGACAGGAGGAGCGCGTGGGCGCGGCCGGCCGCGGAGTGCGTGAGGTGGCGGTGGTGCGGCGGCGCGCCGGCGACGAGGGCGGCGGCGAGCGCCGGGAGGCCGTCGTCGGCGGATGGGGAAGGGGCGAGGTCGGCGACGAGGTGGGTGTCGCGGAAGACGCAAGCGTAGAGCAGCGGGTGCGAGGCCGGGAGCATCCGAGGCGAGCCCCAGGGCGGGGGGTGGGAGCCGGAGAGGAGAGGAGAGGAGAGGAGAGATCCCGAGGAGAGGAGAAATTTGGGGAGAGGAGGAAGGGGAAGGAAGCTGATGGTGATGGCTTTGCTCGGCTGGAGCTTCTTGTGGGTGGGCAGGGCAGCCTCTCCACCTGCACAGCACAGGCCCCTGCCCCTGCCCCTAATGGAGAATTAATTGGTACAAAAATGGATGCCTAAACACTAATGCTCTCTCTATTCAATCCGCTTTTTCCTTCCCAAACTTTTTCATCTCTGATCATATGGTGATAGTCTATTTGGTTGCCTATATATAAATACTAGGTCTCTTTTGGAACAGATGCGTTTTTTCTAGAAATCGCACCCAAAAAAATCATTAAAAAACCGGCAATCAAAGGAAGCCTATGTATTGGCGCAAATTTTGACTAAAAACATTGAATAAACAAATTAAAAACTAAACTTTAAATTTATATGGCAAGTACTCCTTTCTTTTTTTTTTATTTGTCATGTTTTAGTTTAAAATCGAATTGGCGAACGACAAATATTCGAGAATGGAGATAGTATAATCTAATTTTGTTCAGATACATGTGAGGATGAAAATATTAAATCAGTTCGCTGCCCGGCAGTGGTATAGCGCCAATGTGGCAAATGACAAGAGGCCGGAGGTGAAGCCACGAAGAACCCCTCTAAACAAACAGTGGTTACTTGGAATAACACCGTTGGGATGGATCTCAGCGATTTGTCCGCTCTCATGATTATTTTTATTTATTTACTTACTTATATACGCATCAACAGGCAAGTCGGCCGTATTTATATTATTATAAATGGAATAATGAAACCCAAATAGATATGGACTTATTTATGTACGTCCATTGGACCCCCAGTTCCCATGTGATAGATCCCCTGCCTGACCGGATCCGATGCCGCTAAATGCTGGAGTAGTACGTTGGTTAATGCACCGCCTTGCTTAATTGATCTCGACTAACCTCTGACCTGTCCTAACTAGGGTTCTTCTTCTCCATCTTATCTTAACATAAGTCTATCTCTATCAACTTTTTATTTCAAACTAAACAGTATTTTACACATCTTTTTATACCCCTCTCTGATAGCAAAATAACCATAATAATGCACCTTGAGGCATGAACTCACGCTCACTTTATTATTACACTAACTAGAGGTAAGTGCTACAAGCACGTGGTAAATCAAAAGTGTCGAAGAAGAAAAAAGAGTAAAATGAATTAAAAAGAAAGAGACTCGTTTAATTGGCATTCTTTCTTTTTTATTATTTCAAAAAAAAAAGAAAGTGCTTGATGGGTATGGATAGAAAATGAAGTGAAAAAAAATAAAAATTAAAGGGTCAAAACATTTTTTTTCTATCGTTTTTTAACCTTTCCAACCTCTTCCAACATACGAAGTGAAGCTGGCGTTCTTTTTACAGCGTGGACCAAGTATTACTTCCTCTCTTTCATCCAGCTAATGCTATGCACTGTAGTGTACTAACTGAAGCTACTAGTAGTTCACGCTACGAATACACTCGACAATCTTATCTTAAATTCAAATTAAGTGCACAATACATAGTGTGTATACGTATATGGGTATGATGGCTGTCTACTGTACATGCATATGCCTGCATGCCTTGATATCTCTTTACACGTACAGTACGTACGAGATGGGATCGTCCGTCCATGTCCAATGTCCTGCAACATGCATGCCGGGAGCAAAGCAAGCAAGCTATCGTCACTCGTCAATGGCAGATGGGACACATCATGAGCCCGTTCTCGTTGCACTTGGCGCACCTCTGCACCGCCGCCTCGTGATGACGACGATGATCTCCGGCCCCGGCCACCACCACCACCTTGCAGCTGCCGCCGCACTCCCAGCACGGCACGAACCTTGCGCCGCCGCATCCCTCGCAGCCGCGGCCGTCCTTGATGATGGCCCCCGCGCTCGCCTCCCCGCGCGCCTTGGCCCAGCGCATCATCTCCCGCAGCCTCCCGGAATCGGCCAGCGCCAGCACCTCCTCGGCGCCGCCCACGTAGCGGCCCATGACGAACAGCCGCGGCGGCGGCGCGCCCTCGCCCGCCAGCTCCCGCACCTCGCGGAGGTACTCCCCGTGCAGCGACACGTCGCGCTCGTCGACGGCGCCAGGCACGCCCAGCGACGCCGCGCACGCCTGCACCGCCTCCCGCGCGCGCTCGCAGTCCTCGAAGGTGCGGCGCACGCCGCGGAGCGACGTCGTGTACAGCACCACGCCGCCGCCCGACGCGCCGGGGGGGCGACGCTCGGGGCACCCCTCGAACGGATCGCGGCGCTTCCACCTGGGCGGCGCCTCGCTGCCGCCCTGCTGCTCGCGGTCGCGCATCAGGAACGGGTTGTCCTTGACGACGCGACGACCAGCC
The DNA here is from genome assembly GCA_030272315.1 of Paspalum vaginatum. Classification (NCBI taxonomy): domain Eukaryota; kingdom Viridiplantae; phylum Streptophyta; class Magnoliopsida; order Poales; family Poaceae; genus Paspalum; species Paspalum vaginatum. Next base: position 126,925 of record JAMSGZ010000159.1, on the reverse strand, counting down.
AGCTCCGGCGGCGCGGCGGGCTTATTACTGTCTTTGTTGTCTGCTGCTGCTGCCTCTACGTTGTTGTTGCCGACGACAGCAGGGCCCGCAGGCGGCGGCGTCTTCTTGGCAGCCTCGTCGTCCTGTTCCTGCCTCTTCTTGGATGGTCTTCTTCTTCTTCTTCTTGGTCTTCTTCTTCTTCTTCTTGGGTGGTGGGGGAGCAGGAGGCGGCTGCACGACGACCTTGGAGGAGTCGAGTACAGGCTTCATGTCCTCCAGGGCCTTGCTGACCTCGGACCAGGACGCAGGGGCGAGCTGCTCGTAGCCCTCGAGCTTGTCCAGGAGCGGGAGCGGCACGACGGTCTTGGCGGCGGCCGCGGGCTTCTCGTCGACGTCGTCCTCCTCCTCGTCCTCCTCCTCTTCTTCGGAGGTCGTCGTCTCTTCATCTCCTTCGGTGTCTTCTCCTTCCTTGTTCTTCCAGGGCTCCTCGACGGCGCTGATGTCGAAGAGGGAGACGCTGGTGGGCGGCGGGCGGTAGACGTCGGCCACCGCGACATCCCCGCCGGCCTTGGAGCCCGCGCACCCCATATGGCCTGCAGTACTGCACCCTACAGTGTGGGAGGAGGGATTTGTGGTCGAGGAGCTACCTAGTGGTAGTGGGCAGTTGCAAGAAGAACAAGTAGACGAATGCAGAAGAGTTGGGAGTTGTGGAGGGAAGGGCAGCACGCCACGCAGCAGAGATTTTGAGTGGCTGCCTTGCTTTCTGAGAAGATGATGAGTCCGCGTGGCCTTTCTTGGCCTCACCCTGCTGGGTCAACGTCTCCATCGTCATCCAACCACAGCCCCCTCTCCAGCACCTACCTACCGTTCGTGTTCTGCGCCGCAGGAACTGGATTTTCCCAGTGCAGATCATCAGTTCAATTGTAGACCATCGATCGCTGCCGTGCTCGACACCACGTTGTCACATGGATGCTCCACGTATACCCATCCCACAACCCCCGTCCTCCGTCTCTTCCAGACCACTAATTGACATTTCTGGCTGCAACAAGTTCGATTCTGGAATAAAGACTGGTACTTGTATCATCATCAATTCATCATGGTTTGATTCTGGAACCATGCATACCAAATACCTTCAGCGGCAAACAATCGGCACTAGCATGCATTGCCACTTCTTAGAAATACAGATACCAAAGGAAATGGAAATACAGGTAACGAGATATAGCATTTCCCAACTTCAACGTGGCGGGATTTCTCAAAAAAAAAAAAAAAAAAAAAAGGTTAGAAGCTTTTTCGGGTCCAAGCAGACTGCTTGCATACATGCATTTCTGGTGCTACCCAGAATGTGCTCCATATCCCAAAGGGATGAGTTCAGAACATTTTTGCAACAACCTACAAACATCCACCAGACTGGGACTTTGTCTCTACTATTCCGCCTAGCTAATTAACCGCTTGGAGCGTATACCGCTCTGCAGGCAGGGACGCATATTCACAGACATGAACCCACATTTTATCACCAACTTCATCGCCTACACAATTAACATCACCATAAATGCAAATCCCACCGGCTGCTTTAGACATAATATATTTTGCTCAAAAGAGAGAGATAACAAAATGTTTGAAAGGAGATGCATCACCTTTGGAGTTGGAGGGTCAGAATATCACGGGGCAAATGATTCACTTACGACAAATGCTTGAACAAGACTTCGGGCCGCATGCATCTGGTCTGGTGTGCCAGATATTAAAACAGTAGTGTCCACTGCATCACCTATAGGTTCAGCCACCGTTATCTTAGCTTCCGAAAACTGCACACATTAAACAAGTCAAGCAGTTTTGTCACGGTCGCCAGTTTGGCAATGGGGCGTACTACACAAACAAAATACTAGTTGAATGCAGACCTCACGAATCCTATCCAAACAACCTCCATCTTCACCACAGAGGGCAGGAATCACTAATCTTGGAACTAAGACCTCCGCAGTCAATTTTGGCATCATGGATGACTGAGCAGGACTGCAAAGACAATTTCGCAAGTTTAGCCACAAATGTTTCCTCACTGTGTTGGTCAAGAGAGTTCAGAGTATAGTCCCAGTAAAAAATGACGTGGGAGAAGAAACTAACCCAGAAAATCCACCATGTTCTCTATGCCCTGCTCTGGGGATATCAGACATTGAAACTGGATCACCGACATCACGCATGCCCTACAGATTTTGGACCAGAATTGCATCAGAATAAGAAACTTAAGGAAAGTGCAGGTCTATAGAATTATGCCATGCCGTATCCATTGATTTTGCTGGTCAAGTAGTAGTGATCCGTTGGCTTGGTACCTTCGCTGTCCAAGGAGCAGATGTTCCATCCAATGCATGTCCCATAAAATCTTTATGAAACATAGATGCAGATTCATGGTTTCCAACAAATGGGCCAAACTGAGAATCTAACAAACCAAAAGGTGGCCGCATATTAGGACCCATTGCAGGGATTCTGTCCCGGAAAAGATGGTTGCGAAGCCTAGCAGTTATCTGCATTAGAGCTTCTTGAATAGCTTCAGAGCCCCCACTTATCTGTAAAATAGCAATTTTGCAGATAGTCAGCCAAAAAAATAGCTTAAGGTAAAGTAGATAAAGGTAAGATGTAAATGAACTAGAATTTCACCAGGACAAATAAAGATCTCAATACATTCTTTCAACAGTTGATTTGTAAATTACTGGATACAGTACAATGCAACAAAAGCATACCTGAATAACTTCGTCATGTTCTGCGACACCCCTTGGGATCTTGTCTTTGCTCAAAACTATTATAAATGCTCCTGATAGCTTCCTCATTTCAGCTATGATACTACCACCTTTGCCCAGAAGGCAACCAACTTGGTTTCGTGAAACGATCAGCCTACAAATTGTAGGAACTTCCTTCTTATCCGATGTGGGCAACACAATTTTACGCTGAACATGCAGAATGGCATTCTGTGCAGGAGAAATTCCATCACCCGGATGCTACAGAAAAGAAGAAAAATGTCAATGGATATATCAGTCATCAGTGGCTAGCCTCTCCTAAACTTTGTACGACAGTGGTCCTGAACTCAATTACTAAGAGTTAAGTCCATTGGAATCTTATAACTCTTTTGTGCCACTAGAGTTGCAAAAAATGCAAGGAGTCCCCTAAATGAATTAATACCTCTCAAGAGTCAAAGAAGGAACAAAAAATAATAATTTAGCTAAGCAAGAAAGAACTGCAAATAGAAAGGAGTGAGCTTGTGCCATCCAACCTTCTAGCACACTCCCTAGATGCTAGTAAGTAGCTTGTAGATTTGATGGAACTTTGATCCTAAGTTTTAACAAGACTAGACCAGCACATTTCTGGTAATGCTAATGCCATCCCATACAGTGGTACCAACAGAGAAATTTGTACATGGAGCACACAAAAATATATCAACATTGCAATAATACTAATTGGATCCAGGAAAATAGTAACTCTATAAACAATGGAATGTGGTCTGACAAAATTAAGAGTACATAGCTCAGCCGAATGCCATTTTGCTAAGTGAGCAAGTCACCAAATGCAAAACTACTGAAAATATGATACAAATTTCTGGAACAAGATATAATGAAGGTGGTTACCGCAGGTCCAGATATACTTATGATGCGATCATCTGTTTTGGGAACAGTATCCAGAACTTTTATTTCACAGCCTGTATCATTTTGAATCGTTTTAACAATGTTTCCACCCTTGCCTATTATACTGCCAACCTTGTCTTTTGGACACAGTAACCTAAAGGAGAGGGGCTCTATAGGGACTGCTGCATGACCATGTATCTGGGCTTCAGGTACGATAGGGAAAGAAGCAATATTTGGTTGAAGATCAATGATACCAAAAGGCCCGTTCGCTTCAGATGGCCCTTGCAAAGGGATATGGAAGTTAGATTGCATTCCTGAAGGAAGACCATCTGGCTGGCTGAACAAAGAACGTGATGACGATCCAGAAGAATGGACACCAGCAACAAAATCAGCCTTCTTGGGTGGATGGGCTACAAGCAATTCAGCTACAGCCTTGAGACCTTTCCTTACCGAGTCAATCTCTCCAGTGATCTATATGAACGATGTATCAACAAACACCAAGAGAGTGAGTATTTGAAATGAAGGTTGAATGATCTTACAGCATGATCAAAGAAGAATTTCAACTATATGGAACATTGTAATTAATGAAAACAAATGCTGAAAACCATACCTGGCAAAGTCTGTCATTGGATGATGCACATGATGGAAGCATGTCCTTTGAAACACGGATTTCACAGCCGTTATCAACTGACAATTGCTTAACCACACTACCGCCCTTCCCCAAAAGCCAGCCGGCTTGGCTGTACAGCACCAACAATCGCACAGAAACATCAGTGCTTGAACCTGATGCGCCCCCAGTTTCATTATCATCCTCAGCTGCAAAAATCCTATCAAATACAAGCAAAACAGCCTTCACCGGTTCTGATTTTGTATCTTTTGCAGCAACGGGATCATCTTTTTCTTCCTTACTCTGGCCTTTCTCTGAATCGCCTTTTTCTTCCTTAATGTGGTCTTTCTCAAAACCATCCTTTTCTTCCTTAATATTTTCTCTCTCTGAATCATCCTTCTGCTCCTTGCTGATGTCTTTCTCTAAATTATCAATTTCCTCCTTCACGTAGACTTTGTCGAAATCACCCTTTTGTTCATTACTATTTGCTTTGTCTGGATCATCCTTCCGCTCGTCGCTGTTGTCTTTCTGCGAATCATCTTTTTCCTCCATACTGTGGTTTTTCTCTGGATCATCCTTTTTCTCCTCGCTGCCACCTTTATCATTCTCATGGCCACCACCGGCAGAAACAGCAGCAACCCCTCCATCGTTCTCTGCGCCTTTCTCGCTGCTAGCTTCTTCATCCTTGTCGGCAGCAACTATGAAAATAACTCTCTCGTCACAGCCAGGGGCAGCTTTATCAACCCGTATCCTCACTCCAGTTTCTTTCCGTATATTTGCAATAATGCCGCCTGCCCTACCGATTACATTCCCAGATTTTGAAGCGGGGCAAAGAATACGGAAACTGGGAACACCAGGCTCAATTTTGAGCTGAGGTTTATGTGAAGAAGAATGCTTTGTCTTCTGCCACTTGCCACGGCCGTTGTGATCTGAAGAATTTCTCTGAAACGGCCTCTTGGAAGGTGTCATGCGGGAAGCCATGGCCTTCTCCTAGTCAACAAACAAACCATAGAGCAGCAACTGTAATGTGAGACAGGGCAGGGGCGGAGCTATTGTGAATAATTTGAGCCCAGATGCACCGAATTGTGTATCCTGTAACGCTTTGCAGTCGCCTTCCCAAGAAGGCGGTCAGATGAGGGAAGAGAGATGCGAGGAGGAGGTCTGCATTGCTCACCGATGTCCTTGGCTGCCCGTAGAGTCAGCACCAGGGGGACGGACGCTGGCCACGGAATCGCGTAGATGCAAGGGGAGCCGGGGAGGCGGGCGGGGCCGGGGGAACGGGGGCGGCCCTGTTTGCTTCCGTCGCGAGGTATGGGAAGGTCCAGGGCACCAGAACAGGGGACCGGCGCTGGCCGCGGAGTCGCGTAGATGCAAGGGGCGGCGGCCGGGGCCTGGGGCGGCGCTTCTCCTGTCGCGAGGTAGGGGAAGGGTAAGGGGAAGCGTCGAAGACTCGAAGCGGCTGCCAGTGCCAGGTTAGGGTCGGGGGCGGGCCTGGGCCGGGAAGGAGGTGGACCGAGAGGCCGGCTGGGCTAGAAATGGGGAAGGAAAGGGGGCCCATTTACTATTTATGGGCGTGTTTGTTCGTGGGTGAGAGGCTCCCTCTAAGGCTAAAACCAGCCGTGCCTCCACACGGTGACTGCAAAATTAAATGCGGTACTGTTACAGCACTGTTCTGCACTGTAGACAGAGAGATAGTTAGAATAGTGATGGAGGACGGAGGGATGGAGGTGCTGCTGGTTTTAGCCTAAGCCTATACATTCTCATAGTCGATTGACCTCTATGTGTCGTCATGTTGTGGTGTAATTTCACTTGATCTTGTGATCGATGTGATGCTTTTTTTATGTGTCATTTGATTTGAACCTTATGTTTTGATTTGTTTTGCGTATAATGTACGCCATATGGATAAGATGTGGCTATCAACCTCGCACGTTCATATGCTGGACCAGCATTTTTTGCGCTAGATAATGAGCCAAGTGTATAATTACATACATATACAAGACAAGGCATAACACATCTAGAGAATGTCGAGAAGAACATGGTACTAAAGCATTCTCGCCTTGTTTTATATGCTCACTGCATGTACATCTCATTATAAATTTATAACCTAACCAAATTGTTGCATTTGACATCATATATTAGTAGACTGACTTAGAAGATGAACCTAACGTTTGATAAACCGAGAAGTGTTGGTAACAAAACGTATGAGATCCTATCACGATTTTATCTTTCCCAATCTGCTCAAGAAAATAATGCTGCTCTTACAGATCGAAGCCAGTTTAATCAGAGATGCAAGTACTCCTATATGATTATTTGTGTTTGGCAGGTGAATTAGTTGCCTAAATGAAAATATCTCAAACATCATTTCTGTATGGATCAACATAAGGTAAACGTGATTTCACTAAACAAACATTCCTTAAACAAATACCGCGATAGTAGGCATAACAATCGTGACTCGCGTGAAACTTTATAACCGCCGCTAGCTCCATGGCTTTTATCTTCAACAACAAGTTCAAGTTGGAGACGGAACAGATATGATCTGCAACTCGGATGGCTCGGCTTCGGCTCTTTCACGTATAGATCAGCAAGCAAGCTCGATGACAAGTAATCAAGGTCATCCAAGTTCAAAGATCAACTTCGTCGTGTGCCATGCCTACCATGGGCATGGATTGCTTCTGCGCCTCGGCTCATGGTTCTGGTCTTGCGTCGTCGCCGAGTCAAAGCTGCGAGGTTGTCTAACCGAATCATCGGTCCATGTGTTGGTTTACGGGCAGAGTCCGATCAGATTAGCAATGGGACACGCGGATTGCACGAAACCGGAAAGAAAAAAAGGGGAAGGCAAAAAAAACCAGATGAGAGTCCAATCAGGATCTGGAAATAATTTCCTCACGTGCTTTCTGGAAGGAGCTTCACTACGTTCATCAAATTCTGCTCAACTTGTGCACCAAGCTAGAGCTCAGAAGGACATATATGGACACGGATATCGAATCGGAGTCGCGATTGCGTGCAGAATACGTAATTATCATGGCTCGAGTTGATTCATGCGGAGGCAGAACTGTGATGCTCCCGGTATCTCAGAAACCATGACACGTAATTAGATTAATGTTAATTAAAGATTTGGATTTGATCGTGCTTAGAGAAGAGCAACAACTAGGCCAGAAAACCACTAAGACAAAAATTTTCAAGTTGGATATGCAAAATTCTCCGTTGCTTGGTTGAGTAGTTAGACATTTATGCATTTTCATGCTAAGACATGAAATACAAAAGTTTTAGTTCAAGATGTTGCCTTCAAATATGCTATTTTGACCATTTTCAAAATCAGATGTTAAGGAGCCCAAAAGTTCAAACCAAACATAGTTAGCCTGCACTCAGGAAATTTTGCTAAGTCTAGGGTAGACACCCTTTCCCAAATTTCATTCTGAAATTACTTTCGGTTTGACTATACAACTTCAAAATCTTCCTTTGTACGAAATGAAATTAAACTTATTATCCTTTCAAATGCATCTGGCCTTGAATCAATTGGACTTCATTTGGCGGTTCAAAAGTTGAAAACAAGAAATACTCCGCATGATTTGAAACTGCAGTTTTACCGAACCTTTAAATACAAATGTGATTGTAGTTTAAAACATAGCATGATCTAGCCAAAACTTTTTATACCAAACCTGTAGGTCATGATGTGATGAACAACTTTGTTAATTGGAGGTTAGATAGAAAATGGACTTAGCATAGAGTAAAGGGTCTTTTACTGTCAGACAAGAAACACAACCAAAACCTGAACTGTTTAGAAATCTTTCTTTTTCTCTAAACTACAATCGTTTTCATGCAAATATCTAATTTAGAAAGTTGTAGGTCTTGAAATTTTAAACAACATTGTAAGGAAGCATCTTGGGTGAAAATGGCTAGAAATAGGACTTTTGAATTTTCTAAGAAAAACAGTTCTGTGTCCAAACTTAGGGCTACTAGGTAAATTCAAATTTAAATCATATGTACACTCAGATTTTGGTAATGGACATTTTGACAAAGTTGTAGAGCTCAAAGAGCTGAACATTTCATTCAATTGGTACTTTTTCAAATTCGGCCTCTAAATGGGTTGAATACACGATTTTCAGAGGAGAGGAAAACCAAATTGAGTGTGTTCTTATTTTTCCCTCCCTTTGGCTCACTGACAGCCGGGCCCAGGGATCCAGCCACGGACGCCATGGCCGACCGGCGCACGCCACGCGGCCGGCGACGTGCGGGCAGCCTCCCCGCGCCCCGGATCGACGCCACGACCCCGTCATGAGGTAAAGCTCGGCCTCCTCACTCGTTCCCCCTTTCTCCCACTCGCCTCCCAACTCCACCAGGGCTGCTCTGTCCGCCCGCGCCACCATGGCCGGCCAAGGATGAGCTCGCCGTGCCCGCTCCTCCACTGCTCCCTACGCCACCTGAACCCCTCCTTCAGCTGCGCCACACTCCTGCGCACCCGAAGCACAAGGCGGCGTCGCCATTCCCCTCTCCGTTCGGCAGATCAAGCTCCCACCCCGAAACACGCGACCTCCGAGCTCACGCCCGGTTCACCGGCGTTCCCCGCCCGCTCCGGGCTCCTCTCGCAACGCCGTCTTGGGGGAAGGAAGCCCTAGGCCGGGAACACGCTCCCGGACCTCCTCGGCTCCAAGACCTCGCCTCCAGGCGCCGGCGCGACCCCGGTTTCCCCCTCCCTGCGCGCAGCCATATTCCTGTCCAGAGGTAGAAGAAAGGCCGTCGATCTTGCACTTAGGCCCCTACGTTTTTCCATTTTCCGTTGTTTACCTCGCGCGCTGTAGCATGTGTCTTGGTACTCTTACAAGCTAACCCCTGGAGTCTATGGTTAATTGCGCATAGGTCCCTGGGTAAAGTGATTTTCGTTTTATTTTTAATATTTCGACAGTGAACTTTGAAAATTCATAGGAAATTAAATAAAAATCCAAAAATGACAAACTCAGTTGCATTGTAATCCTTGTGAATAGATCTACAGGATGGGTAAGATGTAGTTGTGTGAAAAGACTGTTTTACCCTCAGTTTGTTGCATGCATGCTAAATCAACTTAAATGGTAAAAGTGGTCTAGATGAGCTCCAAATGCTATGAAATTTGGACAGAACATGTACTAGAGTATCTAGAACCTATGTGATTTTTGGTAGCCCTAGAATTGATTGTATGATTACTGATTTACACTTGAGCATGTATTTTAGGCCTTTTATTAGCATGGAAAATGATTGCTATATAGAGTTTGCACTAAATAACTTTCTAGATTTTATGTGTGTTCTATATAATGTATGTAGCTCCCTGATGAAATTTGAAATTGTGCATGTCAAGTTTTGATGGTGATTTGAAAATGACAATTTAATGCATGTTTAACTAAATAATAGGAAAAAGTGGTCCTAGCATGTTTAATAAATTCTAAGAAAAACCATGGTGTGTCCTAATAATTTTAGGTTCTAGAAAGGATTTTTGTGTACTTTATTGCCACTGTTCTAAAATGCATATGAAATGGGTTAAATTAAATGTATCGAAAATAGATGCCCCATCAACCCATGGTTATTTTACTTACTGGATTTTATATTTGATACTCATGCCATGTTATGCTTGTTCAAAAAGTTTCACACCCAAAAACCATTCCTGTGAATTTTGATAAATCTAGAGATTTTAATATTAATAAACTTGTTGGGAATTCTAATAATTAGTGGGTAGTTTATTATGGGGTGAAACTTTACTGGTAGTCTAGTGTAATGTAGAACTTCGTGTCTGAGAAGTTTGAGGTCATTTGAGTTTGTGTATCTGCCAGCGATGAAGTGGTCATTTGAATATTAAACCGCTGATTCAAAATAAACAAATTATATTGTAATATTAAACCGCTGATTCAAAATAAACAAATTATATTGTTTCCTTGGTTGCATCACCATTGTATGTTCTTCACATATATTGTATTTTCCTGTACTTCATATCATCCCCTGGCTTAAGCATGACATTTTCAGTCAACTTAACTTTTAACCATTGCATGCATTCCTTGCACTATTCTGGCACTGTCTAACCACACGAAGGCAAATAGGGTTTTAATTCATTGAATATGTTATTTCGTTGTATACCCAAAGAATGTTTTCTATGAATGCATGAGACGTATGAATTCAACTTGTTACTGAATCGTCATGTCTGTGTTAGTAATCCAAGTGACTAGATAGCTATGATTTGTTCATCGGCTCACATCGTTAATATACTGTTAATATGATCGATAGCTTGTATATGGATGACTTCATGGTTGTGTGTTTGCTCCCTGCTCATATGAGTACTCCATATTACGTAGTTTTTCGATCGCCTTTCTGTCCATCCAAGAAATGGTTATTCATATGTGTGCTTAGTACATGTGCATCTCATTCACTGCACTTTGCATATCATTCATATAGTGACGCTCGTTGCAGATATGTGATCAAGAAGCAAGTGCGTGGAGCTACTTCAACCAACGGTGGTCTTTACTAAGACCCAAGCACGATCTGGAGGTCCCGTCAGTCGTGTTTGGAAGGAGAAGTTGTCCAAATGATCAATGGGTTGCCTAGAGCAAAGCCCCACAACCCGACAAACTAACGTAATTTAGTTTGTTGATTTGGTGAGACCTAAGTAAAGGTAGTCAGGATCATGAATTTCCCAGCTAATATTATCTTGATTGATGATTACACATCCGCATTAGGAGTTGATTGAAAACCCTTGCATTAGACTCCCTGGCCGCCCTGATCCTAGCACCTATATCTAGAGTTCGTAGGACGAGTTGCCTAGAATGGCTAGCTGCGAGTAGACACGAGTGAAAGGAGTCACTCGTCGCGTAGGTGATTTCAAATATTACAAAACTTTTACTATTGGGAAAGTAATACTATGCTCATGATTTAAATGGAGACCGGACGGAGAATAATCTTATTTTGTGGTGTGCGTTGTTGTATCATTTGGCTCCGCCCAAGTCGATTAAGGCCCATCCGCTGTTCGGCTATTGGTCGGCATAACATTGCTAGATTGCTTAACCGGAAAATGGGACCGGTGAAGTCTTACCTGGGTTTGTCAGGAGTTTTCGAGGCTCCGCCCATCCACTTGCTGGAGGCCGATGGACCCGGGGGCGCTTGTACTCGAGGGAGGGCTGACCCAGGGCACTGTGGTATCGCTCCTGAGGGGGCACAACCCGGGGGTTAGGTGGAGGCGGTTTGAATCTTGGGACAAGACAGGTAGAGATTGGGACTATATGTGAGAACGCGATGGCTAGTAAGCATATACCCCTGGCATGATAGTTATTCCCGGAAATTAAAAGCGATTCGAATCGCTGATGCCCACCAGTTATGAGAATGCCAATACCTTTGATGTTCAACGTAGTAACTACTTGAATATATCATATCTGTTACTCATGTTTTCAAGTACTACGTGTTTGTATTGTATTGCTTACATTTCTGCAAGTTATTATTATGGGGTTATATGCAAATGATGAGACTTGTTACTCTATGTTGATATACCACTGTTTAAAATCTATGGTTAAGGATCCACGTAATAGTAAACAAGCTTCGCGTCAGCCGTAAGACTTTCCATTAAGTCCTACTGAGTAATTAGTACTCAGGGTTTCCCCCCACCTTTTGAGAACAGTTACCGGCGACATCTGAACAAGTGCTTGGAGGAGGGTAGTACCGGTGGGATCGGTGCTGCTCGCATCGATCATCGTTGCATGAAGACTACTAAAGTAATTTGTTTCCGCTGGGAGATGTTTTCGAACTCGCTTCCCCTATCTGATTCAAACTTGACTTTTGTATGGCATTACGTTGAAACATATATCTTTATTTCGAACTGGTTTGTAAAATAAGTTTATATATGTTATATTCAACTGTCTGAGATGATGTAACTGTTGTGGCTCCATCGTGGGCTGGATGTGTATGATGTCGGTTCCTCTGGGAAAATGTAATATCGGGAGCCGAATGACTTTCGACGGACGACCGGGTTTAGTTCGGTCTAATTGCACTGTAAGGCAGATGTGGCAGGTGTGCTTAGCCCGAATTAAATTGGCGGTTCCGCCACAAGAACTGGAGCCTGCTGCGGTTTAAGACTTCTATTTATCAACAAGGTTATCCGAAGAGATAATCTATTTTATGCACAGAAGATTGAAGAATTGTGCATGGGATCAAATTATCGACGAATCAACACATGCATGACGCCGGTTTTTACTCGGACTCCAATCAAAACCCATCAACTGCGTGCTGGATTAAGCCTAAACAGCTAAGTCATTATACATTTAATTATGCTAATTATTTTTTTAATCTATCTGTCCGTCTCGTCCTGATCATTCCATTATTATTTGCATTCAAAGTATTCTCTGCGAATCATACTACTAGCATTGTCCTCTGATTATTATTTCAGGAAAATATTTCATACCGGAGTAGATATTCGCAACGTGCCGAAGTAGCGTACCGCGATGTCATTGATATATAATTTCCGCCATATGTGACGAAAGACAATGAGCCATTAGCTGACTGCAATTATCTCTGGATTATTTCGGAATTCCGGATCGCTCATTATTTGAAGATCATTATTTTTAAATTACTTATATTATTTTTTCAGGATCACTCGGTAACTCATATTTTCTCAACGTCATTATTGCTGGATCACTAGAGACATTGGATCACTTGGATTATCTCCGATCCCCAGCTACGGATATATTCATATTATTCTTAGATTATGAGGGACATTGGACCACTCGGATTATCTTTAGATCACCTGGGCTACGGATATATTCTTATTATTTTTTGATCACTCGGGCAATGGATTATTCGCATCACTTCTGGATCACCCCGAGCATTGGATTTTCCAAATTATTTTTGTCACTCAAACCGTGCTTTACACACCTTACTTTTCTGTTGCATCTCGTGTTTCTCCGAGTTAATTTTTTTCAGTTGCATCTTGTGTTCCGCTGAGTCTATTCTTTTCTGTCGCGTCTCGTGTTTCGCCGAGACAACTATTTTCTGTCGCATCTCGTGTTTCGCCGAGCCAAATATTTTCTGTCGCATCTCGTGCTTTGACAAGTCTTAGTGTTTTCTGGCAAAATCTGTGAGTGCAACGACAGGGTAACTCCAGACCCTCCATACGGGGCAATCGGTCTGACCCACCGGTGTTACATGCCTTCGCGTCCTCATAAAAATGGTGCAATCTGGTCCTCCTTTCGTGGCAATCAACCTAGGTCGTACACCGACAACTGGTGTTACGTGCATTCGCGTCCTCATTTAAGGGATACCTCTTGCTTTTCGTACGGGGCAGTCGGTTTGGCCCACCGACACTCTATGCCTTCGCTATACTCGGAATTCAAACAGGGAGTTCCCTTTATGATGTACTATTAACTCAGGAGTTCACTTCACGATGCACTATCGACATGGGGGGCGCCCCACTGCTTCGGGGACTAGAGAGTTGCGCTGCCGTGCGCCTCGCCGACTCACTGCTTCGTCGACTCGGGGGTTGGGCTTCTGTCCGCCTTGCCGACTCCTTCGCCGACTCACTGCTTCGGCGACTCGGGGGCTGCGCTGCCGCGCGCCTCGCCGACTCACTGCTTCCTTGACTCGGGGGGCTGGGCTTCTGTCCGCCTCGCCGACTCACTGCTTCGTCGACTCGGGGGCTGGGATACTGTCCGCCTCGTCGACTCGCTACTTCTTCGACTCGGGGGGGCTGGGCTTCTGTCCGCCTCGTCGACTACTTCGCCAGCTCGCTACTTCGTCGACTCGGGGGCTAGGCTGCTGCCCGCCTTGCCGACTCGTTACTTCGTCGACTCGGGAGGCTACGCCACTGTACTCGCTGATTCGGGAGGCTACGCCACCGTACTCGTTGACTCAGGAGGCTACGTCACCGTCCCTGCTCCACCAAGATCACTTGGAAGAATAAGTTGCTTGATTCTCAATCTGATTATGCTAATCAGCTTGAGGCTCGGGGGCTGCATGGAGGATACCATTAGAAAATTTTTGAAGACTACAAGACAAGACATTCAGAAATCAGAATTTGGATCTTCAAGCTGCTTGTTTCTCAAGTCAACTTGAAGCTCTGGGGCTTGTGGGGGATAGATATCCCCTGGGTCCTCGTGAAGTGTATTATCTGCGTGGGCTGTCGGAGGGCCCAATCCAAGAGCTGGTCGACTGACTCAGGCCCGAGGTGCCAAGCAACTTAGTGCACAAGACAGGGACTCGATGCGTACAAGGAAGATCTAAGAAGAATCCTAGTAGGAGATGTAACCCATCCTAGTAGGACTAGAACCAACTTGTAACCCAAGTCATGCCGGACTATATAAGGCTGACTAGGGACCCCTCCCAGGCAACTCATAACACAACCCCATCGACCTCATATGCCCTCATTGTAACCCCGTGAGCTAAAAATCATACAGCTCACCTCAAACAGGACGTAGAGTATTACGCATCTCGCGGCCCGAACCTGTATAAATCGTGTGTTCTTGTCTCCCGTCGTGTTACACGCGAACCATCGAGCTACGGTCGATCTCGCTAACCATAAAAAGCACTGCGTGATACATCCCGTAGTGCACTACCGCTACTAAACCTCGACAATAACATAAGTACGTCATTGCGTGCGTCACTCACTAGTATAAAATGTGGTATAGCGGTGAGTGGTGGATCGGGAGGGCAATACCAGGGTGGAGTGTGTGTGGGTAGGTAGGGTATGGAGAGGGGAGGGCGAAGAAGGCCAGCTTATCTACCGATGCCCTTGTTCTTCATTCATGGGCGGGTAGAATTGTAGAAGAAGCTCCATGGGTTGGGTGTGCGGAGGTTGAGGGTGGGAGGAGTGTGGCTCATGTGCTAGCCTCCTTCTTGGGTGAGTAGATCTATAGAAGAAGCTCCATGGGTTGGATACATGGGGTTTGGGGATTGAGTTTCCTAGCCCATTTATGTATCCATTTTTTGGAGTCGGTTGGATACGCGCAGTGGCCGAGGTTAGGGGGATATGTGACAGTACCCCTTCTTCATTCATCGACGAGGAGATCTACATAAGAAGCTCTATGGGTTGGATGTACGGCATGGGAGAAGGTTTTACCTCCCCTCGGGCAGTGCCTTGCTTGACCGATGTATTCTAGTGGGTTAGAATTGTCATAGCCAGCTCGGTGGATTTGGATTCCTTGGCATAAGAAAGAGACGGACAAGATGCACATAGCATGGCTAGCTGAAGGCGGTACGTAATGGCATAGTACGCATGGGACCGTAGATGAGCAGAAATTAGGGGGTTGGAGGGAGGGAAGAAACACGGTCATTACGTTGGCTCGTTAGGCTATCTCTAAAGTGGACGTACTACACAAAGTGGAGTAGGATTTCAGAAATAAGACGTGAATTCTCGTTAGCGATGATCTTAGAGCATACTGTTTGGTGACTTGATCCGGCTTGTCAGCGTAAAAATCCGTTGGAGGGGGGGGGTCATCGACAAAGGCGACTGAGAAGAAAAAAAAAGCGAGGGGGGTGCGGGGGGGAAAACGTGTGAAGGCCGGCCCTCCTCACGTTTTCCTTCCTTAAATAGAGTTCGCGTTAGCACAGGCACAGGCCCCTGGAGCCGTGGCTGAGCATCGGACCCACTGCTCAGTGGGGCGGCGTGGGCGGGCTGTCCCCCGCCTCGGGTGGGCGCACGGGTCACGTGGCGTCACGAGCGCCCCCTGATCCCGGCACGGCACCTCCGACGACACGTGGAAAGCACGTGCTCGCTCGGAGGCTCGACGAGGGAAGAGGAAGGAGACGGAGGAGGAAGAGGGCCAGAGGGGACACGACGCACACACTGTTGGGAGAGAGAGAGAGAGAGAGAGAGAGAGCGCCGAGGTCGCCCCGCCCCCGCGCGCCTCCCCCCGAAATCCCCTCGCCGCCACCACCACCACCACCGGACCACCCTCTTCTTCCTCCCGCTCCCCCCTCCCTTCCCGGCGCCTCGCCTTCGCCAATAGATCCGACCCCGCGCCTCCGGTTCCACCCCCTCCTGCCCGCGCTGGATTCCGCCGCCTCTGCCTCGATTCGCCCCCAATCTGGACCTGCTGGTGCTGGTGGGTGACAACAACACGAACAACCCTCTTCCTCTCATCTCTCCTGTCCGCCTTACAAATCTTAGTACTATTATTTACAGTATTATAATTACAATTACAATTTCATTTGATTCCTGTGCCCGCGGTAGGGTTACTCGGCTCATTCCGCTGCTCGCCTCTGAATCTGATCCGGGAACCTCTCCCCCGTCTGCTCCCAATCCACACACACTGTGCGTGCACGCCATGCTCCCCAGTTTTTCTTTCTTTTTTCTTGTCTACGTCAGATTTGGATTACCATCCCTTCGATCCCCTCCACCCTTGCTTTCATGTGCGTACGGACGGGCGCATCCAACTGTCGGTTCGGGCACTTCCTTAAAACATACAGTACAGTATATGCTACTAGCACTAGTATACAGCTGCCACGGGGACGGCCCGACGGCTTCTCTTCTTCTTCTTCCACTCAATTGTTTACTACTTCTATTTTTCCTTTGTTTTCACCATCATCCTCTTTGGCACTAAAAATAATACACATGTTTCACATGCTCACCGCATATTCACACTATCCATCTCTCCTACAAATATGGCGACTGCTGTTAACAATTACTACTTTGAGTTAGTCCTTTTCTATATATGTTAATAATAATAATAACGATGGCCAAGTGTGTCATTCACAAACAAACTCTTATACAGACACATCTTCTTTTTTCTTTTTTTCTTTAAAAAAAAAACAACATTACCTGTTGGCAATTTGGATGCATATTTCAGGGAGAACTTCTGTTTATCTTCAACAATGACATGTACGGGTATTTACATGCGATCCTAAGGGCTGCATAGATTACCTATTTTAATGGCTAATGTGGTAATGTGGTTTTAATTTACAGCGCCAAAACATTAAACTACTGCATAACTGGGCAATTTATATGTAAATTTAGAGGTTATTTTAGGTCATCTTCCATAATGGCAGCATGGTGGGTAGTTTATATGCAGATTTAAGGGTTTATTATTTTACGTTGTCTCCATTTGGAAGGGCGTCCACTGCCTAGTGTGCCTGCAAAGTTTTGCCTACCACTTTGGATGCGGTTCTGTACTGATTGTTTTACTTTTTTGAGGGAGACGATAAAATCTACCGTCTATTTTTGCCTGGAACTCCATTCGGCTGCCTTATGAACTGTCTTTTGTCCATCTTCTAGGTATTATGGTCATGAAGATGGAGGTTGACGACGATGGCGGCATCAGAGGAACTGGTGGGACTTGGACGGAGGAGGACCGAGCTCTCGGCGCTGCCGTCCTCGGGGCTGATGCTTTTGCGTATTTAACAAAAGGTGGTGGCGCCATATCAGAGGGCCTTGTTGCTGCATCGCTGCCAGAAGACCTGCAAAACAAACTCCAGGAGCTTGTTGAGTCGGAGAGCCCTGGTACTGGTTGGAACTATGCCATCTTCTGGCAGCTCTCACGCACAAAGTCTGGTGATCTCGTACTCGGATGGGGGGATGGCTCCTGCCGCGAACCCCGAGACGGAGAGGTGGCAGCTGCTGCTTCTGCAGGCAGCGACGATACCAAGCAGCTCATGCGCAAGCGTGTGCTGCAGCAGCTGCACATAGCGTTCGGGGTTGCTGATGAGGAGGATTATGCCCATGGTATCGATCAGGTGACAGATACCGAGATGTTCTTCCTGGCATCTATGTACTTTGCCTTTCCGCGTCGCGCTGGTGGCCCGGGCCAAGCATTTGCAGCAGGTATCCCCCTCTGGATTCCCAATAGTGAGCGCAAGGTATTCCCAGCCAACTACTGCTACCGGGGGTTCCTTGCAAACGAGGCAGGATTCAGGACTATTGTGTTGGTGCCTTTCGAGACTGGTGTGCTTGAACTGGGCTCGATGCAGCACGTAGCGGAGAGTTCTGATGCTATCCAGACCATACGGTCTGTGTTTACAGGTGCAAGCGGTAATAAGGCTGCGGTTCAGAGACATGAGGGAAACGGCCCTACTCCGCCTGAAAGGTCCCCTGGTTTGGCGAAGATATTTGGGAAGGATTTGAACCTGGGCCGGCCTTCAGTGGGGCCAGCGGTCAGTGTTTCTAAGGTAGATGAAAGGGCATGGGAGCAGAGGAGTGCTGCTGCTGGGTCCTCATTGCTCCCCAATGTCCAGAAAGGACTGCAGAATTTCACTTGGAGTCAGGCCCGGGGCCTGAATTCTCATCAGCAGAAGTTTGGCAATGGTGTGCTGATTGTGAGCAATGAAGCAGCGCACCGCAGCAATGGAGCAGTGGACGGCCCTAGCGCAACACAGTTTCAGCTTCAAAAGGCTCCTCAGCTTCAGAAACTGCAGCTTCAGAAGTTGCCGCTTGTTCAGAAAACACCGCAGCTAGTGAACCAGCAGCCGCTGCAGCCACAGGTGCCTAGGCAGATTGACTTTAGTGCCGGGAGCAGTTCCAAGCCTGGTGTTTTGGTTACAAGAGCAGCTGTTCTGGATGGGGAGAGTGCAGAGGTGGATGGCCTGTGTAAGGAGGAAGGGCCACCACCTATTATAGAGGACCGGCGGCCAAGGAAGAGGGGAAGAAAGCCAGCAAACGGGAGGGAAGAACCACTTAATCATGTCGAGGCTGAGCGCCAGAGGAGGGAGAAGCTCAACCAGCGGTTCTATGCTCTCAGAGCTGTTGTGCCAAACATATCGAAGATGGACAAGGCATCCCTGCTGGGTGACGCGATAACATACATCACAGACCTACAGAAGAAGCTCAAAGATATGGAGGCGGAGAGGGAGAGGCTCTTGGAGTCTGGTATGGTGGATCCGCGGGAGCGGGTGCCTAGACCGGAGGTGGACATCCAAGTGGTGCAGGATGAGGTTCTTGTTCGAGTGATGTCTCCTATGGAGAGCCATCCGGTCAAGAAGGTCTTCCAAGCGTTCGAAGAGGCAGAAGTGCGCGTAGGCGAGTCAAAGGTCACGGGCAATAACAACGGGACAGTGGTGCATTCCTTCATCATCAAGTGCCCAGGCGCTGAGCAGCAAACCAGGGAGAAGGTGATTGCGGCCATGTCTCGCGCAATGAGCAGTTGAGCAGAGCAGCAGTGTAGGATCAGATTGGCGTGGTAGCGGTTTACCCTGTTCCTGTTTGATGCCAACAAGCAGCAGCAGCAGCCTTTGACATGTTCAATTGTCGATAGGAGAAGAGGTGTAGGCGGAGGAAAGCAAGCTCAGATGCTGACTTTAGCGATGCATCGGAAAAGGGTTCGAGGGTTCGAGTCGAGCTGCCATCGTATGGTAGGTTTCTTGTGGTGAGTCAGGCCGTGTAGTTTTGATGTTTTCGTTGGGATGGAAGGGATGGATACGGTGTTCCTAGTGTAAGTTTGATGAAGCAGCAGAACAATAAACAGCAGTACATGTTCTTTTTGTCATGCATGGGTTGAAAATGCAATTTAGTTGCATTTTTTTGTTCTCCTCCCCCCAATTTTCTATCTGTGATGATAGTTGAGTGTATGTTTTGAGAGAGAGAGAGAGAGAGAGAGAGGGGGAGGGAGGGAGGGAGGGAGGGAGAGAGATGCGAGATGCGAGATGCGAGGCAGAGAACTGCTTAAAAAGAATGACCCGCGGGTCGTGTGTTGTTTGATACGGCGAGATTGGGGCCGGGCGGCGCACAACTATTCCCTCCCTGTTTGTTCCACGCTGGGCTGCTGCGTGTGCCTGCATCCGAGGCTTGTGTGTTCGTTGTCCACGAGTTGCAAATGGTTTGGTTCCATTCCATATACATATATTTACCTTTGGTCGGTCAGGGAGATTATTGATTCTGCTAGGCTATCATTTGGTGTTCGTTGGTGACGTTTCTTGATTTCTCCTTCCTTTCAATCTTGGCACAAAAGCAGATGATCCGCTGCTGTAACAAGGAATTGAAGCTATCTTAGAGAGGGGGTGTAGCAAAACGGCCGGAGGAAAGAAGAGGGAGCATAAGTCCTTCCTCGTCACACGGGGCCGGCCAGACCTTTAAAGTAGAACATTCCAAAGATACCAAACATAATTTCGCATCATCACAAAGTCAAATAAAGCATGAACTAAAGAAAATTCCAAACACAAAGATCGTTCCAAAAATTTAAAAGAAATCATTCTAAAGTCTAACACAACGAACGGTAGAAAATCTCGTCTTCTTACAACATATTTTCACTTCTCCTTGATCATTCCAACCATACCAAACACAAATGTATAGAGATTTCATAAATCAAATCATGGACTCCTTTCTCTCAACCCGCTTCCTCGGAAGCAAAACTTAGCTAGGTGACCACCCTTATGGCAGAAGTTACACCGGTACTTCCCATTGGGCTTGGAAGCCTGCTAGGGTGCCTTGGGTTGATTCTGGGCCACTATAGACTCAGGAGTTGCCTTGGGTAGGTCCTGGGCCGCCTTTGGCTTATGTGCAGCCTTAGACAGCTTCTGGTTCTTTTTGTGAGGAGGATTCTTTGGCAATTGTGGCTTCTTAGGGGCACTCTCCTCTAAACTGGATGGAAGAGTATCAAGTGGGTTCTTGAACTCATTCGGCTTGGGAACCCGGACTTGCTTTTGTGGGGGTAGCTTAGGTGGTTCAGTGAACACACCATCCTTAGGGTTAGGTGAAGTGGGCTCACCCAGCTTGGTAGGCAAAATGATGGTAGCATAAATAGGCTCACTAGAGATAGAACCAACACACTTGCCTAGCTTGCTATATATATAGTAAGTCAAGATCCTTCTAAGTATAGCGGTGTCCTTCTAACTCTCAGGACTATCCTAACTACTAAGATATGGAAAATAGCACTCTCTAAGTTAGAATGAAGCTCTCAACTTCTCCACACTTTTACAAATGAGCTCTCGGAGCCTATTTATAGTCCAGCAAGTGAGGAGGGTATTTATAGGTGGCTTAGGTCAGTTTGGAGGGTAAGGCGGTGGTCGACCGACCATGTAGGGGGTCAGCCGACCTAGCTCCATGGTCGGGCGACCGCTCGATCCACCGAACTGGCCATCTAACGGCTTGATCTTGCTTCCTCACGTCGGTTGGCTGTTGAAACGGTTGGTGCACGTGTAAAATGAGGGCCTTGCATGGTCGGCCGACCATGCATGAGGTCGGGCGACCACGTGTCCTGCTCTGATTGGATGCATGGCCCCTCTTCTAGATGAGTGACGTCACCGATCCGTGGTTTGGTGGTCCTTCGGCCCTTGGATACATTGGATGCTTGGTTTGACGGTTCGATTAGACTGCCTTTGTGTTTCCTTGTAGATTTGGATCGATGACTTGGCATTTGGGCTCTGAGGAAAAGTCGGGCGGTCAGCGGCAGGGTCGGCCGACCCTGCCACTGGGTCGGGCGACCCAGCAGGTGGTCGACCGACCAGGACCCCTGGTCGGCCGACCCAGCCACTTTTGGCTACAGTGCTCGTCTTTGATCCTTGACACATTTTTAACTATTTTATGTATATTTTGGTACCTGCATCCAAATTTTCATGTACATCTTGTGGAACTCATTAGTAGTAGGGGTTAGTCCATTTTATTCACATGCTTTGCTTCATTTGTTGGATAATTGACGGTAGATATCGTGAGATTACGACCATCAACAGCTACGGGTCTCGCTAAGCTTGGACTTCAGCTTGGTGCGCTTTCTCTTAGCTTCTTTAAGCAGCTTGTACGAGTGATCAAGGGTCTCGTACAACTCGTCAATCCTAGCTCGCAGCTTATGAATGCTCACCTGTGTAAGGATCGAGTGCCAAATAGGGGGGAGGTGAATTGGGCTAACTTCAAACTCTAATCGTAAGTCCTTAACCTATCGAATTACAATTAGTCCACTTCACCTTCTAGTCGAAAGCTAGCCCAGAGAACTAAACAAAAAATGGCCCTACACATACTAGTAGAAAATAAACTAAGGCAACCTAGAGAAACTACACTCATGACCAAATCAAGGCCAAACTAACCAAGAGGTAGCTAAAGCATGGTAACAAAAAGATGCATAAATGCAAATAGCAAGGAAGTAAGTGCATCAAGTAAAGGAGCCCTTCACCTTAGAGAGGTCTCGGTCCAGAACGTCTGGTGGGGAGTATCGGACGGTCCGGTGCTTAGGCACCGGATGGTCCGGTGCATTGAATTTGCACCGGTTCTTCTCTCTTCAATCTTGGCCTTCTTTTGCTCGCCGGACCGTCCGGTGGGGCTCCACCGGACCGTCCGGTGCGTGAAAAATTCTGGCCCGCTGACCGGTCAGCGGGACCGCCGTGTCGCACTCTCGCTCCTAACTTTGGGGAAGACTTGGTCTTCTTCTGTGATCATTTAGACTTTCTTTGAGATGTTTGTTCTCCAATTCTTCTGCTTGCACCCTGGGACTTAACAAAAAACACCTGCACACATATTAGTTTCCAAACGGTACGTGTTGTCACCTCAATCACCAAAACACATTAGGAAGCTAAGCACGAGGCTTAGAGCCTATTTTCCTTACAGAGACATGTGCACCATATACTATAGCTAAATTATGCCGTAGCAACGCATAGGCACTGTGCCTATAAACTATTACCACGACATTTATCTCAACAAATAGCCAAACCTACCACAAGGATTTATTTCATTGCAATAGTTGCTTTTCGCAACAAATTTAGATTTATCGCAACAATTTGTTGCAATATACTTTAATCGTGGCTTTACTTTTTTTTTTTCAATTTTTTGCTAATTTTTTGAATAAAACGACTTGGTCAAACTTGGATTTTAAAAAATCAAATGACCTAATTAAATTAGGATGGAGAGAGTAACTTACATGCAACGCAACGATGCAACAAAACAACTGTGTTGGTGGCTGTTGTTTATATATCCTATGACGATGTTGTTACATGAATCAGGCGGCACCTTCTTTTGGTTTTCACTTTTAATCATATTATGTCGTCGGACTAGCACCGGGTGGCAGATCTAGGATTTAGAACTAAGGGGTACTCTTTTTTTTTTCTTGTCTTGTATTCTTCACATTTTTTCCTTTCTATTTTTTGTCCATGCATACATATGTTGAGGTGTTTAGGGGGCTTCCATTGTCCGCGTAGGGACCCTAGCCCCCACGCTGGCACCAGTGTTCCGCTTTTTTTTTAGAACCCTTTGTTCAATAATCTATCACCACCAGCAGCAATATACAGTACAACATAATACATGTAGAACCAAACCATATTTAGATAAAAGTTATACCATCTCGCCTCTCATCACATAGAGAGCACGTAGCTATAAGTGATTAACAAGCTCGCTCTTTTTATTATACGAGTGATTGCTAATGAGAGCTAGCTCTAAATAAATACTCGTATGTTATATGCTCACAGCCATCAAATTAAAAGCGCTTAATTTTAGTATAGCATTATATATATTGAATAATTTAAAAAAAAAATCTGTGTACTCGAAACTAAACTCAGCATGATTCGAAAGACGGCAAACTTATAAAATATTCCAGACAAGACCTCTTGTGCATTTTTTACCTAAAAAATGTATAATATTTTTAGTGTAATTTGAATGAAATGTTTTTATATTATTAATCACGAGGAGCAAGTAGAATACTACGAAGCTGCTGCTGGTACGTGTTGGCCACAGGATGGTACGTGACCCCTCCCGCCCGTGCGTGTGTGGGAGTGGGGCCCACGTTCACCACCAATCTCCACCCGGACCCTTTTCCTTTCCTTGGGGCTCTTTCTCCTCCTCCTCCGCCGCCGCCGCCGCCTCGCCTGCGATCCCTCGGCCAGCCCTCCCCTCCGACAGTCCCGACCGCCCCGCCTCGGGGGCCAGCTAAGATAGTGAGGTACCATCATCCCCTCCCTCTTTCCTCCCTCACTCAGTCATCCACTTCCCACAGTCTCTCTCTCCCCTCCACCCGGCCGGGCCGGAGGTTGAGGTCGTCTCGCTGCCGATTACTGCTTCCTTCGGACACAGAAGGAGCAGTTATTTGTTGGTTCAATTCGTTCCTCCCTCCAGGGCTCACACTATGGATTCCCACGGCGTCGAGGACGATGGGAACTTTCTGACACTAGCGCTCAAAAAGGTGGACCTCGACATCGCATTTGGGTTCGAGAAGCTTCTCAACCTAGAGATGCTGGCCATGGACATCGCTAGCCGAGCCGTTGATCTCGAGCCTCACTCCGTTTCGGCCGAATCTGTTGCCAAGCTCTTCGAATTCGATGCCCTTCACACTGTAGTGGATTCAGAAGTCAACGAGTTGGACAAGATAGCTGCTTCCATTCAAATCGACATCGCCAATGCTGAGACCAAGGCTTTGGCTGGTTTGGGGGAGGAACCCGGCACCGCTGACAAGCTGCGCGCGCGCAAGGACTCCCTGAAGCAGATGCAACACCTAATCTCCGCTGTTAGGACAGAGTCCGCAACCTTTGACAAAGCCATACGACCTTCGAAAGGTAATGTTCCTCATTGTTTCCTTCTAGTCGCTACTAGTACCAATCTACTAACGTTTCGTGTGCTGATCGTCAGGGGACAGCGAGGGCGCGGGATATGAAAATGGTCACATCTCAGGTCATGCCACTATGCAGGAGTACGAGGATCAGCGAAACGTCCTGCAGATGTTGCAGCAGTCGATAGCGTGCAAACTAGACCTTGAGAACAAGCTAAGCGCTTCGCAGTCTCTCGTGGAGGACCTCAGAATGAAGCTGCGCCACGCGGAACGAGAATCCCATATCATGGAGCAATCCATCGGACCTCTTTATGAAGGAATGCTTGCGGCAGGAAATGCCTGCCTGCTTTACCTCGCAACCTCAAGGGAACTCTCTGCTAAAATTGATGCATATTCATCGGCTGCACTCGACAGGGAAGAAGAGCTTCGGTCAAAGTTGGAAGAAAGCTTGGTGAAATTAAATGCCATCAAGGGCACTAGGGAGGAGGCAGCGCTTGGGGACACTGGCAACAAGGAGACCAGTCAGGAGTTCTTCTTGACTTTGCAGGATAAGCTCTGCCAGCTGGAGGTCTGCATTTCAAGAAGGGCAACTGAGGCAGAGAAGAGTATCATCGATGATATTAGGGTTGCCATTTCCAGTGCCGAAAGCAGAGCACAAAATGCTGAAGCAAGGTGTGCACAGCTCACTCAAACGAATGCGGAGCTCACTGGGGAGCTCAACTCTCTTCGAAGTCAGGGCTCGGATAGGGCTGGGTTATTGGAGACGAGACTCATGGAATCAGACACCCAATTAGAGCATGCAAGAGCATCGGTCGATGCTATTGTTGAACAACAAGGTATGTTAAGATCTTCCATGTCGGATATGGAACAGATGATTGAAGACCTCAAGGAAAAGTATTTGAAAGCTGAAGCCAGGGCTGAGAACGCTGAGTCAAAATGTTCGTTGCTGACAGACACTAATTTAGAGCTTAGTGAAGAGCTATCGTTTCTGAGAGGTCGAGTAGAAGGTCTAGAAAACTCATTGCATCATGCTAGCCAACTGAAGGTGTCCACTTCAAAAGACATTGGCAGTAAAACTAAAACTATCACTGACTTGGTTGCAAAACTTGCCATGGAAAGAGAACGTCTTCATGTACAGGTACTTGTGACAGTTCACCTTTTCTTTCTGCTGTGCATCGCTGCATTATGTTGGCCGGATGTTATAGAAAGCAGCCATATTCAATATGGTTACTAAAACATTTGGATTGGTGCTTTGGTATCTTCGACTTTGTGTACTGAATGAGTTGCGCACTACTTTCCATGTTGCTGGTTTGAGAGCACAAGCATAGAAAGGATAAAAGCCAAATGATTGCTTTTGTGTTCCTAATAATAATGCAGGGCTGATATGAAACCATTGTATATCATGTTTGAGCAGACTGAGCCAAATGGTTGGCAGTACATAATGGTTATTCTTGTTATATTTCATATAATGCAGAAGGAAAATGTCATGATTGAAGATGAGATTACTATTAGTTTACTCTAACAAGATTATGATTACATGAGTTAATAAAGGGTGAGCGCAGTTACATGCCCAAAGCTCTTTCTCTGCACATAAACAGCAACACAATGGATACTCTTTTTAACTAAAAATGATTTGTTGGAGTCTGATTTGTTGGTTTATTGTGCTGCATGGTTGCAGTGAATCCTTGTTGGCACCAATTGCTTTTTCTGTGTTTAAAATATTAACAATTTTATTCACTAATCTTTGAATTGAATTATCTACCTTTTCAAAATAATTATTTGTCCAGCTTATGAATTGAGTAGTGTTCTGCTGCTTTTCCACCCCCATTTTGCAGCACTGTTTTGGCATAATATATTTCAATCGACCATGATATGTTGTTGGATGTTGGCGCATATGTCCTTTATAGTTTATGTTGTTGCGATGTTTACTGTGAGAATCAGTGTAAATACCTTTAGACGTTTTTGAACCACAACTTGTTGTCTGTGTTGTACAGATTGTTACTCTGACAAAAAAGAATAAGATGTTGGCTCAGAAATATAAAGAAAATGTTAATGAGGCTACATTGTTGGGCAAGAATGTTACCACAACTGGAGGTGAACTCAGGCCAAATAAAGTAACAGAGGAAGCAGCTCTAAGTTCTTCACCAACACAAACCAAGGTGAGCTCTACTCGTAGCATATTGTTTTTTTTTTGTTATGGAAGCTATGAAAATCTTGAGTTTTCAGACTGCTATTTGTAAATGGACATTTGTCGCATCTTTGACCTTTTGGCAGATAAAAGACTATCTCCATGTTGATGTGTCACCTAACCTCTAAGTGCCCCTTTTCTTGTATGTGTTAAATTAAGGTGATGCCCGCTGGGGACACTGCACAAGAGGAGGTGGAAGATGATGAGGTGACTCCAGTGGAGGATGAATCTGGTGCTGGGACCATGCTTGAGACATTGCGGTCTATTGAGCCAACTCTGCTAAACTGGAAGTGCATTTCCGTGGCAGTCCTGGTATTGCTGGCTGCCGTCATCGTGTACCAGCTATACCAATCTGAAGATGGAGTTCAACAATTACTAAAGCGATTTGTAGGATAGGAGTATCAGATAGATAAACCCCCCGATCCCTCAATCGTTGTAAGGGGCAATTTTGATAGTGTCAGCTAGTTGTAATTTGTTGCGGTATGTAAGAGTGCTAAAGGTTAAGTTTAAATAAACCCGGTGCCGTTATCTCTCCTTGCTTAAATGGCAACAATTTGTATGTGGAGCAAAAGGTGGTTCTACAGATGTCACGTTCATATCATGATTCATGACCACCTGACTACATGTTACATATGACCCTTAGGCCTCAGCTTAGAAGGATTTTTTGGGGGCCTTTTTTTTTGCACTCGGCTCTTGCAATTTTGACCACTTTGAAGGAAAAATATAGCAGGAAATTGATCTATTGATCGTAAGAATTGTGGTTTATAATGCCGTTTACATTCGTGCACTTCAGGGATCCTACTGACAGAATTATGCTATGATGTCATGTAGAATAATGGACCTTCACGGCGACAGAGTTTGTTGCATTGTTGTACTTGTATCTTAAGAGATTAATGACCTCTACCAAAATAGTATGGGTCCATCTCATTATCAGGTGGATGGATTTTTATATAACTATTGGTCACTTTTTTATAGCCATTGGATATTAAATCAATAACTTTGCAGCCGATACTTAAGCTTACTAAATTGTGTTGACGGTATATTCAAACAGAGGGCATATCCGGTGCAATTACTAAATATGTGTAATCGTGCAATTTAGCAATCTGAAGTGTCCACTTTATATTTAACGGTGGTTGCTATTTTGTATTTAAATCCTTCGACCTGAAATCTTACATTCATCTTAATTTGTTTAAAACTCCTCCGGAACCCTACCATTGGATATTGATCGGATGCTTTAGATTGTTTGATGGCACGATTGTACACATTGAGTGATTACTGCTAATCCTTATATGAGGAGTTCTATTCTTGGCATTTGTCACGATTATTACCAGTGCGAGCATATAATTAATTGAACTTGGTGCACCAGGAAACTTATTAATCAGGATCTATTGGCGGATCAAAACTCCTCAGGTTATCCTGAGCCATCGTTGATTACAGTCGATTGTAAGTCAATTGCTTTTTTTTTTTTCATTTTACTTGACTTCTTCAGCAAGCTGCTTTTGTTTCAGGCGAGGCAATAACAACCCTTGTGTTGTGTATGATTAAGCATCCGGTATGGTTTTGGTTAATAGTACTTTTGAAGACTTTTGGTGACATGTATGATTCAAGTGAAACAATTTCCAAAGATTTGTCTCAGTGTTTTCTCCCTTGCTTCATACAACGGTGATTCTACAGCAGAGTGCCAATCGACTTTCCATATCTGTATGATCAAAATTAGGCTATGCAGGAGAAACAAGTTTTTTTTTTTTTTTTGCCTGTTCAGAAACAATAATTAGAAAATGGAATGGATGAGCCACTATTCTCAGTTCATCGAGCCTTGGTTAACCACACAATGACATCGTTCCGAGTTGAGCTTGCGACATAATGTATATACTAATTAGTACAGTATATCCATTACATTTGACATCCACCAATGTCATCGCAAAGTACACATATATATATACAAAAACGTACACGGCTCCCATGGTACACACTTTATAAACATCTCAGTACGTCTCAACACCAGCAGATTCGCAATTGACGTCAAACCACACCTCATTGACACGGCTAATGATGCGGAATGGACTACTGTACTGTGCAATTGAGTAAGCGCTCTTGCTAGGGTAGTTTGTGGAGTTAGCCCAGGGTGACCGACTCAAGCTCATGGCGAGCTTCTCAGCTTCCTGAACCACGTTCTTGTCCCTTGCATAACCTGAGAAGCTCCTCACTGCAACGCAATGGCCTGGCCATCTGTCTGGTTGCAGATTCAGTTCTGGGAGAGGAACAGGAGGCGAAACCTGGAACTTTGCCGGTAAGTAGAGCCGGACAAAGTAGGCTGAAGAGTGCAGAGGTCCTGCGCCTGGAACCACACTTGTAAGTACAGGGGTGGTCATTCTGATCCTCGAAGAGTTGAGGTTTGCACCCATTAGGTACTGGAACAGTCTGGCAGCCAGCAACCGCATGGAAATGGTTTAGAACTTGCTCGATGACATAAATAGATGAAGCAGCATGGAAATGGTTTAGAACAAATGTGAAATTTGCAATTGGTTATATCTATATGCTGTAATTTGTCGCAAAATGAACCCCGGATGCCACTGGCAGATGTCTCAAGCCCGCAAGCACTGGACCTTAGGTAAATATCAAACTAATAGCAATTCAAAACTCATGTGTGTGACACCTAGTGGGAAGTGCCAAAACACTACTCAATGTGATGTAAAAGGCAATTGATTTGGCAGTAGGAAGCCTTAGGATAATTTGCAAAACAAAACCAATAAGTCAAAAATGACCTTAATTTCATCGATACAGTCGGTTGGGAAATGTTTAGTTAAATTTAAGAGATCTATAACTATAACCCTGCAGCTGATCATGAACATCAATAGAAGAATACACAGTGGTCCTTGAATAAGCACAGGTTTATCTTACCGGTTGGTTCACTAGTTAGAAAGTGCAGCAGAAAATTACTCAGCCATGAAGAGGCCTACATGTTTTGCAGCCACAGAATCTCCTACCAGCTGAGCTCAGATACTTTTAGCCAAAATCACTCTACTCAAGATGGCACACTTGAAAGTATCAACTATTTAAATGCACAATCACACCACACAGCTGCGTCCTGACAAAAAAAGGCCAAGAGCGCACCAACCCTCTAATAACTATTTTTCTTCCGCCGTCGATCCACTCCCCAACAAAAAAAAACAAAAAAAAAAACAGCAAGCAGGCTCGATCGATCGATCCCGATGGCCGATCTGGTGCCGATCCTGTGAGGCAAGGCAAGAGATTCGTTACCGGTGGAAGCCGAGCTTGGTGGCGACGTGGAAGGAGGGGATGTCGGGGCAGGGGGCGGACATCCAGACGGTGTCGCGGTAGAGCCGCACCTCGAAGTCCGACTCCGCGTGCACCGTCGTGTACTGCGGCGTCTCCGCGGAGCGGGCAGCCGGCAAGAGCAGCACGACGACGAGGAAGAGGGGCAGCGAGAGCGCCATGGGCTTCCTTTGCGCAGACCGGCAAGCAAAGCAAAAGGGGTGGAATGGTAAAAATACGCAAAGACATATATGGTGTGCATACATATAGGCTGATGGGGTGCATATATGGTGGGTTTTAGGATAAAAATCACTGATTTCACATTTTTCCCATGGGTGCATGTCCATCTTTAAGATGCAGATATATTCTATTTTGTTAACATCTGATGTTTTGTTCTTCAATTTTATAAATATTTAATTTCAACACTATAAGAAGGAGATCAAGTGTTCTTTTTCCTTGAGAAATGGAGGTCTTTATAGATAAATGTCCATGACTTCATGATTTACAGTTGCACACATATGCGCACAACTTATATCAAACTACAAAACCTAGTTGCAAGAGGTAGACCACCCTTTTAATATCAATTACAGGTTAGCACTCAATGCACACAGAAAACTTGGTTAAGAAAGACTCGACTATATATATCCATAGCAGAACCTCCTCAAACCTCAGCGCCTTTCTAATATTAATTACCGGTTAGCACTCAGTGTACACACAGAACCTTAACAAGTTAAGACGGACCACACTACATATTTGTAAAAAAAACTCCTCAAATCCCATAACAAATAGATAAATATGTGGACTCTTCAACCACCACCCCAAGCCGGATAATAGATATGTACATATTTTTAAAACATAGACAAAATCGATAAATTATATAGAAATCATATATAAAACACATTCACAAACTCTAATATCTGATTTCTAAGATTCTCCGTCTTCTTCCTTCTCAAACCAAACGCCACCACTTCCTTCCCCTCCAATCCTCCATCCTCTCCTCCTAGTCCACCAAACTTTAATCTCAAATCTACCCCGCTCTTGCTCCCTCCCTCCCCCCCTCCAGGACCGGCGCGCTCAGCTCTGGCAGCCATGGCATCAAGGTGACCCTGTTTTTTCTTCTCCCAGGCACGGCTGCTCCCTCCTCCCCCTGCGCCGCCGCCCTCGTATTCTCTTACCCATTTTCCCCACTGTTACCATCTTCTTCTCTTTTTTTTTTCGGTTTCGCCGTGTTCCATCATCATATTCATTCATATTGTCGAATTCCTTTTCCTCAACTCCGTTTCGGCGCTGATAGTTTGATCCCGGTGTTTTCCTTGCGCCTTGCAGATTGGTGGTCACCTACACCTAGTTCGCCTCCCTGCGGCGGTTCCATTCTCGGAGGCGTGGCATGGCGTCGCCGTCGTTGCCGTCGCAGATTGTGGGCTTCAACTGCAAGGTGTGCTCCCGGTCCTACCTCTCTCTTTTATGGTCAGATTTGGTTGCCGCTACAATGCGCTGCGAGGTTATTGCTCCCTGAATGGTGGTTTTGGTGGATGTGTGCTGCAGGTGATGGAGAAGGAGCTCCAGAGGCTGTGCCTCAAGGGCAGCCACCATGAGGACAACATCAGGTTCCTCAAGTCTGAAATCAATGCCCTCGAAGTGGTGTGCGCCGACCTGAGAAGTAAGTTGTCATTGTGTCCGGCCCCTCGGTTGCAGTAGCTTTGTGCCTTTTGGGCTATGCAAATCCTTGCCTGATACTTTCCTGTCATAGAACAATGTCTAATAAGTACCATTCTGTAATAGGTTTTCGTTTTCGTTCCTGATGTACATACTCTTTTATCTTTTAATATATTCCTGTAGGGGGTAGCTCCTCCAGTTCCTTCGAAAAAAAATAAAAAAATAAAAAATCCTTGCCTGAGAAATGTTCCTCGTACTGTAGGCTTATAGCATCATGTAGACCAATTGTGGTCGGAAGTAGTAACCATCGCCGTTCGGTATATGTTTCAACATTCAAGCATCTCTCTTTGACTATGGATAATCTTAAGCTTGAACAGTATGTTGTGTAAATTATGGTTTGAAGCAGTAACTATGGCCATTCGGTATGTTTCAACTTTCAAGAATCCCCATTAGGGCGTAGATTTCATTTTGTAAGTTGGAATATACTTTTGTTAGCCTTGTTGACCAACTTTCCGTTTGTTTGCTGTCAATGACTGATTACAGAAGCCCACACTCTTGCATTTCTGTCCAATTACATGATTCCTTTAGAGCTTTACTGAACCTGCTACTTTTCTCAGCTAAACTTGGGAAGTATCATTCATCCATGGCTGCTGTCTTGAATAATGACACTTCTGCCCAAGAGGCTGAACAGCGCACTATTCAAAGTATACTTGATCAGGACAAGACAGCAGCTGCCATTATATGCCAGCTGAAGGTCCGTCATTATGAGTTAGCATCTAAGATGCCACTGATGAAAGATATCCTTGGTTTTGTGGCTACGTTGGGAAAAGTAAACGATGACAACCTCAGCAGGTCAAAGTTTGTTCTTTGTTCGCTGCGGATTTTTAGTGCCTTAATCGAGCCAAGTTAATTGAAATTTTATGTTTTTTCCTTAGTCTTGCCGTTGTCTATTTTGTTGTGGTTTTATTGTAGGCTACTCACAGAGTACTTGGGAATGGACAATATGCTTGCTCTTGTCTGCAAGACTTATGATGGTGTTAAGGGTCTTGAAAAATATGACAAGGATGGCATCATTGATAAGAGTAGCGGTGTACATGGACTGGGTCGCTCAGTTGGAAAATTTCTGGAAGGAAGGTTCACTGTCTTTTGTCTTGAAAACTCGAGGTGCGTTTTTAAAATGTATTTACAACCTCATTCTCTTTTAGGATCTACTGCTTTAACATTATGCATTATTAAATGTTGCAGGCCATTTTCTGGCGAAGTTGACATTGATGATCCGCAGAGAAAGCTTATTTTGCATAGGCCAAAGTTTCCTGGAGGGGAGTCTCCTCCTGGTTTTCTGGGTTTTGCTGTAAATATGATCCATCTGGACCGAGAACATTTGAGTTGCCTCACAGCTAGTGGCCGTGGTCTTCGGGAAACTTTGTTTTACAGTCTCTTTTCTCATTTACAAGTTTATAAGACGAGAGCTGACATTCAACATGCTCTTCCTCTGATAAATGATGGTGCTGTTTCTCTAGACGGTGGCATACTGAGACCCAATGGCTCATTCTGCCTTGGTGAGAGGTATGCAATGTATCCTTTTACATCTCTTGATAATTTCACACAATTTAAGTTTTGCTGATTGTCACGACTACTGTGTTATTGTGTACGTTTGTGAGTGTAGACATTTTGCCATTTAGGCCAGTTTGGAAGAAGGGGAGTGCTCTAGGAATTTAATAGGATTTAGCTCATGTTTGCACTAAATCCTAAGGATTTGCATTGCATCCTAAAACTCCCTTTCCGAGCATGCCCTTACAGTAATTTAGTTGCATCGTAAGGCTTTTCATGTGCTCTTGCAATCTGACCTGACACGTGCCACACTTCATCACAAAATGCGTAATGGTTCTATGCAGTAATTCAGTTGCATCGTAAGGCTTCAGGAGATCCAAACTGTTGTTTTTATTATTTTCCAAAGAAGAATCCCAGTCTTTTGTGCAGTAATCTTGCGCTGTTTTGTGTACTAAATGCACTTTGCTTGCTCTTGTTTGGACTGCTGTTGCTCATATCCTTCCGCACCTTTTTTGGCTTTGCAGTTTCTATTCAACCACGCTCATCAGTGTAAATTCCATCACCTTAATTGTTAACTGTAAGATGTAAATGACTTTTGTAGCAAAAAGCTTGAGGTCAAATTCCCTGTAAGCCTTGAGGTTTCAGGTTTGCCTGAAACTATCATTGAAATGGAGGAGCAAGTTAAACTTAAGAGTTGGGAGAAGGAAAGGCATCTTGAGGATATGAGAAGGGAAGAAGATCTGCTGAAGCACGTTCAGGAATTATACAGCAAGCAGAAGAAAGAGCTCATGGATTACCTCGCAAATGCAGCGGTGGCACAGGTAACCCTAGTTATAATACCAATTAATTCAGATGAGAACCGATGTTACTTGATATTCGTAGCGAGAATGGAGTACTGAACCTTTGACCTGCTCTCTCTTGTTCTCTTCTCGCAGGCGCCGGCTGCTTCACCAGCAATTGGTTCACAAGCAACTCCAGGAAGTAATCCGTTTGCAGCCAAACCTTCCCTCAAGCGCCCACTCTAGAACGTTTAGTTGCGACTTGCATGCTCTGGTGGCCATGCCTGACGCAGCAAACATTGCAACTGCCTTATGCGGTTATGCCACAATATTGGTGTTAGTTTCTGGGGAATGATAGTGAGCACGCTGTTTTTAGTTTTGGTCTTGGTAATATTCTCACAAGTCAAAGGAACGATGGTAGGTGTGATTCTATTCTATCTAACTACATTCAAGAAAGCAGTCCAAGGGACATGCAGATGACATGTACTAGTATGCTAGACCAGTAGCTGTTTGTCCATCACCCCTCTTTCTTTCTTTCTTTTTTTTTGGTTTCTTGTAGCCATCCATGTGCTGAATCTGATGTACACTGGACGTCAGATTTGGTAAGGCTGGATGGCTGACTGGCCAGTCTTGATGTTGATGGTGATTCTAGTTGCTAGCTTGTTAAAATTCTTTCTTGCTATCGTCATTTACTGGCTGGTAGTGAGAATGAACTAGACTGCATTATTGTTAATAATAATCTTGTAGGAGATGAGAAGCGTACGCTGTGGTGGTCCAATCAGCCGACAATGTAAATAACGGTGCAGTGGTAGAGTAGACAGGCAAAAGGTGGCATTGCAGTGGTGGATGGAGAAGTAATAAGATGATGAGAACTGCCAGTGCCGTGTGGCAACTGCAGCTATCTATTACAGTTCCGTGATCGGACGGACGGAAAGACGGAACCGCATTTTATATATAGGAGTGCTACTAGTATCATATAGCCGGCCAATGGAAACTACAGTAGTACCTATATAGTGGGGACAAAAAATCTTGTGCTGATTGAAAAGACTAGCTTGGCACTGAAATCCCATCTGGAGTAGCAAAGTCGTTGTGTGGTTGGAAGCTGATGAACTCCATCCAGAATGATATATTGCGATTCCTAGGTATGTCGCCCGCCCTGGCCTGGACAATTCGTACGTCGTTTATTTGGCACTGCAAGCAAGAAGATGGGAATGAATGAACGAACGTAGGAGCCTCTAGGTAGGAGGGAGGGCGGGGGCACCTCTTGTTGGTCTTGGTCTTTGGGCTGCCCCTGCCCCTGCCCTTGCCGGACGCGACGTCGTCCATGCTCTGCCCCTGGCGGCGGTAGCGTCCGCCGGAGGCGAGGAAGCCGGGGCAGGGGCGGTAGGCCTTGATGGGCCACCAGCCGAAGCCGGGGACGGCGGCTATGCCGCCCTGGATGCGGCCCTCGCCGTTGCAGCCAGGCTGGAGCTCGCCTCGGCCGCAGCCCTTGCAGCCCCTGATGATATACATACAGTGGTAGAAGAATTATTAGTAGACGATGATGAAAAAGGCACGAGGCGGCTTTTACCTGAAGTTTGGGTCATCCTTGTAGTTGTAGCTAGCTGCAGGCTCAGAAGAAGAAGAAGCATCATCGGTGACCTCCTCCTGCTCCTTGGTGGTGCTCACCAGAGCAGCAGCAGAAGAAGAAGACGAGGACGAGGAAGAGATGCAGCGAAGAAGAAGAAGGTTATTATTTGCTGATGTCCCTGCTGCCTTGCTGTACAACAACACTCGGGGAGGAGGAGGAGGAGGGCAGGCAGAGAAAGGGAAAGGATGGCCGCTGCTTCTGCTCGGCAGGGAGTTGTGGGGAGGGAGCTGCTGCAGCAGCCAGACGGAGGCCGCCATTGCTTGCTGTCGCAGCCTGTGGAGTCTGGACAGCCAGTTTGGAGAA
The DNA here is from genome assembly GCA_030272315.1 of Paspalum vaginatum. NCBI lineage: Eukaryota > Viridiplantae > Streptophyta > Magnoliopsida > Poales > Poaceae > Paspalum > Paspalum vaginatum. Next base: position 90,964 of record JAMSGZ010000159.1, on the reverse strand, counting down.
GAGGAGATGCGAAGCCATTGGATGGGATATCAGCCACGTGGCCTGCCACCCCTCTCCCTCTCTCTCTCTCGGTACTCAGCATGTTGTACTATAGAAGATAGATATACATATATTGCCCAAAAATAAAAAGAAAAAAGAAATTGAGGTTCCACCGAGATTTGAACTCGGGTTACTGGATTCAGAGTCCAATGTCCTAACCGCTAGACCATGGAACCACCTACGACCGCTAATGCAAAAGTGAATTGTTATTATATCTCTAGGAGTCACGTCGCCATGGCCTGGCCTGGCCTATTATTGTTACAAGTAGCCCGCGCCGCGCGCCGCGCCCTCCCTTCCCCCTCGATGCCCCTTCCTCCTCTCCCGCCACAAAGCGCCGGCCCCCCCCCCCCCCTCCCTCCCTCCAGTCCGGTACCGGACCCCAGCAGGGACTCTCGTGGCGGAGGGAGGCGGCCCGGCGGGCGGCCATGGACGTGGCCAGCGTAGACCGCGTCCCGCTGCCCGACGCCGCCTTCGCCGCCGCCCGCCCCTACCCCAAGGGCGCCGCCGGCGTCCACGAGCTGCTCGAGTGCCCGGTCTGCACAAACTCCATGTTCCCGCCCATCCACCAGGTAGCGCGGCCTGCATGCCTATATATATATATCCTAATATAATTCTCACGTACGGTACGGGTGGTCTGGAACTGATCCATACATATATATATATATAATGTTTTATCTGCACACAAGTGCCAAAACGGGCACACGCTGTGTTCCACGTGCAAGGCTAGAGTCCAGAACCGTTGCCCTACCTGCAGGCAAGAGCTGGGCGACATCAGGTGCCTGGCGCTGGAGAAAGTGGCGGAGTCGCTGGAGCTCCCCTGCAAGCACTACTCCCTGGGCTGCTCCGAGATCCTGCCCTACTACACCAAGATCAAGCACGAGGCGCTGTGCAACTTCAGGCCCTACAGCTGCCCCTACGCCGGCTCCGAGTGCGCCGCCGCCGGCGACGTCCCCTGCCTCGTCTCCCACCTCAGGGACGACCACAAGGTGGACATGCACAGCGGCTGCACCTTCAACCACAGATACGTCAAGTCCAACCCGCGGGAGGTGGAGAACGCCACCTGGATGCTGACGGTCTTCCACTGCTTCGGCCAGTACTTCTGCCTCCACTTCGAGGCCTTCCACCTCGCCGGGGCCGCGGCCGCGCCCGTGTACATGGCCTTCCTCCGCTTCATGGGGGACGACAGCGACGCCAGGAACTACAGCTACAGCCTGGAGGTGGGCGCCAACGGCAGGAGGATGGTGTGGGAGGGAACCCCCAGGAGCATCCGAGACAGCCACCGCAAGGTGCGCGACAGCCACGACGGGCTCATCATCCACAGGAACATGGCGCTCTTCTTCTCCGGCGGCGACCGCAAGGAGCTCAAGCTCAGGATCACCGGCCGGATCTGGAAAGAGCAGCAGACCACCACCACCACCCCAGCAGCAGATGGTGGTGCCTCCTCCTGCGGCATAGTACCCAACAACAACCTCTCCTCGTCGGTCTTCTAGCACGCATCTAATTAATATTAAGCACATCAATTGGGCCGGAGGAGGGTATAGGATGGATGCTCCAACATGTAAATGAAATGAGATGAAATGCAATGCGATGGAATGGAATTGTGCAGTTGATCAATGGTGTGATGCTTTTCCACTGATGTAATCCTCCCTCCCCCACCTGCTGGGCTGGGCTCAACTCAACCTGGGCAAGCAGCCCAGCCCAGCCCATCCATCTGAATGGTGCCGTAATGCGGGCTGGGCCGCTGGGCTCAACTCAACTGGTCTTCCATACCATACATGGGTCGGTGGGCAGAGACCGTCCGAGCGCTTCTTCTTCCTCTTTCTTTTCGTTTCCGGTCGGTGCTCCTCTCGCTCGGTGGCCGGCGGAAGCAAAGCACCGCCGCAGGTCCGCAGCCACGCGACCGCGACGTAGTAAGTGACATCTCCCGCCCCGTACTCTCTCTCTCTCTCTCTCCAACGATTCGCCAGCTGCTGCCGCTTCCTGTATCGCCCGCAGATCCCGCCTAGATCTCGCTCCTCGCTGGTGCTGGTGGTTCAGATTCCTCGAGCGGCTCGGCGGTCCGACGCTGGGGGCTGCGCGTGTTTCGATTGCCTGATCTAGTACCAGATCTCTTGGACCCGGCATGTCCATCGCACCCGCACATCCCCCTCTCTCTCAAGTCTCTAGCCGGTGGGTTAGGGATCGACGACTGCTGCGATTCTTGGCACAACGCTAGCATCCAACGGCTATCTCAGTTTTATCTGGCGCACAGCACGTTACGTCATAGCTGTAGCATCTCAAATACCTTTTTACAATGCCGATGTCCAGCTGCCCGGAACTGAACAATACAGTACTGTATTAGTCTAGTCCATAGATATTAGTCAAGCTATGGCAACCTTAGGTGTAGCTCCTGTGGGTTTGTTCCGCCACCGTCTTGTCGATCATGTAGCCGATGGATTGCATGCCCTATCAGCTTTACGAGTTACGCTGGAGTGATCAGTCAGTCATGCTTCGTGCTGCTTCCCTCTCACACTATTTGCTGGCCCTAGGTTTGGCCGGCCAACTTGCTTCAACCTCACCAAAAAAAAAAAAAAAAAACAGATATGTGCATATGGCCGGCCCACTTATATAATCAAGGTCAAGGATGATTCGCTTTGCTGCGCAAAACAGTGCCTTCTTAAACTACTGGCTCATGCTTTAGATTGCCACTAGTTTCCATGGGAAACAGGTACCATCCTCAATCTTGTTTGTTTCCATGCAGGTGGCGCTTTTGATTGCCTACCTGTGCTGCTTTGCCTATTGCTGTGTTTCTCAAGATGGTGAAGCTGACTATGATAGCACGCGTCACCGATGGCCTTCCGCTGTCGGAGGGATTGGATGATGCCCGGGATCTCAAGGATGCTGACTCCTACAAACAGCAAGCGAAACTTCTGTTCAAGAACTTGTCGAAAGGGCAGCATGATGCATCAAGGATGTCAATCGAAACTGGACCGTACCTTTTCCAGTATCCTAAATCATTTTTTCTCATGCACATTGTTTTTCTTTGGGTCCTACAGGTCCTTGTTTAGAAAGGGGTGTTTCGTCTAGGCAGCCTAGCCAGATTACCTTAAACTTATTGAGTCATCATTTGTATATTAGATTTTATATATATTCATTTACCAGCTCAAGTTTCTTTGACCAGCAACAGCTTATATTCGTATTATATGATTATTTATATCATCTACCTCCATTTAGACATTGATGTGTGGACCACACCAAGTAAACTCTATCACCATTGATTTGTATTAAGAAAAAGAAAAGAATCCTTTTCTGCGATGAAGTTCTTGTGATACTCTAGTTGTGCCTTGATTCAACAAAACAGCTATATCATTGAAGGCCGTGTGTGCTATTTGACTCTGTGTGACCGCTCTTATCCCAAGAAACTTGCATTCCAGTATCTCGAAGATCTTAAAAACGAATTCGAGAGAGTCAATGGCAGCCAGATTGAAACTGCTGCTAGGCCATATGCATTTATTAAATTTGGTATGGTTCTCTGCTCATGTATTCCCTTTTTTTTTTTTTGTACTACTCTTAATATCTCTACTAGTTGATATGATAGCTTATGCGTCTCTGCTTAGATGCATTCATACAGAAGACCAAGAAACTGTATTTGGATACCAGAACACAGAGGAACCTTGCTAAGCTGAGCGATGAGCTGTACGAGGTGCACCAGATTATGACTCGCAATGTTCAAGAAGTTCTTGGTGTCGGTGAAAAACTAGACCGTGAGTTTTTCACTGCCATCTTGTCTGCATTGTGTCCCCTCATTATATATCATATATTTCCTGCAGTAGGGTGGCTGTAAGGTTCACGAGTCAAGTTATTTGTAGCAAATTATGCTGCCACGTAATTTCCCTGAACAGTAGATTTTTGTTATGTGCTTCCATTTGACGGCGCTCTTTATGTTCTCAGATTTTATCATACTCCATACTAGAATCTTTAAAACACATGCTTTGCAATGGATCTACAGTAGACAAGCAATTGTAAATGTTGCTTGAATATCTAAAGAGAGCTTCGGCATTCACAAAGCAGATTATTCTTGGTAGTCATGAGCTTTATAGTGGAGGTTAAATTTTAAGAAAACTCTAGAAGCTTGTGGTGAAGTTTGTACTTGAAACCATTAAAGCTAATGAAGCCTTTTTAGACAGGGGAAGCATGTGAGCTGTTGTGCTCTGTAGTCTGTCCTTCCTTTTGCACTCGTATTCGATATAGCTTAGGTTTATTGACGTATGCCCTTTTTGGTTCAAATTAAATCCAACCAAATGTTTGTTAACACTTAACAGGCTCATAATGTTTGTTAAGCTGCTTTCCTCTCATGCTTCCCCAGAAAGACTTGATGCAGTACCCTACTTGCAACCTAGGGCTACGACCCAACAATAACCTCATGAACTATAATAAAACCAAAATATAAAGAAAGATGTGGTAGTATTAATAACAGCGGCAATTAGAGCTCAGTGTCCAGGTTATGATTGTTTCAGTCTGCGTTACATGTGTGTCTCACAAGTTGCTTAACAAAACGTTTCTCTTTGCAGAGGTGAGCGAAATGTCCAGTAGGTTGACCTCCGATACTAGAATCTATGCAGAGAAGGCGAAAGATCTCAATCGCCAGGTATGATCCTGTTGCCTACGTTTGCCTTTCAAGCATTATGCATCACTGTTGTTATGTCGAGTCTGGTCAACTGCATCAAAGCTTACTGGTTTGTTTGACAAGGAATGTTCGTGAGATGTATGGTGTGTGTAGGGCTCCCTGCTTACTCTTGGATGTCTCTCATGTCATTACCATATATATGACACAAGTTCCTTTTGTGGTTTTCATTCATTCAGGCCTTAATTCGTAAGTATGCCCCTGTTGCTATTGTGGTTGGGATAGTACTGATGCTCTTTTGGGTGAAGAACAAGATATGGTGACTTGGCGTATCTCGGCTCAGACTTCCTCAGAGTTATAGTGCTAGAACCTGCCGAGTTGCCCCCGTGCCGTGCAACTGCAACCATATGTTGATTCTAGCCCAACTGATGCTTTGATGTCTCTTATCCCGTGTCTGCTGATTCAAGCGAGTTCTTTAGCTGAGCAACCCCCATTGTTGGCAGTATAATAGTTTCTTCTCGAGAGCACCATACCATTACCATGTGAACAAATTCAAGGTTGAATGAGGCTGCTGCTGATACACACAAGCATCCTCTACTCTACCACTATATGTGCCTTGTTTTGTGTCATTTTGGACGCAAATTGAACAAACATGTTGGACTCTCTGGCATGCTGCTGCTCCTGTTACCTGGAGACCACTACCACACATACAGCTACAACATACAGGAATCGTTTTCCTTTGCAAAGACAGGAAATATATAATTAAAAAAAAAAGATTCCGTTGCCGGGACTCGAACCCGGGTCTCTCGGGTGAGAGCCGAGTATCCTAACCAGCTAGACTACAACGGAACTTGCTCTTTTTCAACATTGTACATAATTATACTGGGGACTTGCATACGTGTTTTGCATGTCCATATACATGCTTTTGATGACTTCAACCTAAGACATAAATGAAGTTTCTTGTGTAGACCCCTTGGGCGTGCATCCCAGATTCCCAGTCCCAGCTGAGGCAAAAAGGCCGTGGCGCACGACGTCGTAGGCCGCACCCAGAACGCCTCCCGCAGAACGCTACGTGCCATCATTTTGGTTTCATCTGCTGAATCATCCCGCAAAATATTTTCACTGAATCTAAATTACGTGCCATCATTCATTCTGCATTTCTGATTTCATCTCCTGAATCATCCACCAGGCTTCACTGCACCTATCGTCTATTCCTAACAACTCCTAATAAATAAAGATATACTCCGTATTATGGTTACACAATGCAAGTACGTCTAGAGTGGCAAGTGTGTCATCTCACTCATCACGCGCGGCCAAGCCGGCGACGAACGCCGCCCCGGTGTACGGCAGCCACGAGCGCCCTCCGATGAACCTGCCCACGGTGAACGCCATGGCCTCCGCCGCCGACGTGATCACGTGGTGCCCCGGCCACTCCAAGCGCCCCTGGACCGCCGCGCCAGGCCCTGAATTCTGGTACTCGCCGTAGTAGACCGTGCTGTCCGGGGCGCGCCCCGACGCGTCCCACGCCAGCCACCCGGCCGCGTCCACGTGCCCCGCCATGTCCGACATCATGTACACCACCCGCGAGTAGGGCTTCCACGGCCGGCCCAGGTACGTCGTCGTCGGGTACTCCGGCGACGGGAGCAGCCGGCAGGCGTGCACCGAGGTGCCCGTGCTCTGGTTGGGGTCCGCCCGGCCCTGCGCCGTCACCGTGTTCTTCTGCCCCGGCAGCGGCCGCCGCGCCCGCAGCGTGCAGTTCTGCAGCACCGCCGCCGCGTTGCCGAACACCACGTCCACCGTGCCGGCCACCTCGCAGTCGCGGTAGAACTGCCGCTGCGCATGCGCGTACAGCGTGTCCTGGTACCCCAGCACGGCGCACCGGTACACCACCGCGTGGTCCGCGCTCACCAGCAGCGCCACCGCCTGGTGGCTCGCCGGGCCCGCGCGGTTCTCCACCGTCATGTCACGCATCATGAACCCGTCGCCCGTCACCGACACCGTCGCCGTGTCGAACGTCCGCATCCCGTCCGCGACGCTGCGGCGCCCCACGACGGCCGTCTTGTCGGCGCCGGCGCCCATGAGCATCAGGTTCGTCTTCCGGCGCCCGACCTGGACGTTCTCCTCGTACGTACCGGCCTTGACGTAGATCACGACGCGGCGGCTGCTCTTCTCCGGCGCCGCCTCCACGGCGTCGCTGATGCTCAGGTGCGTCCCGCTGCCGTCCTTCGCCACGACCATGTCGGGCACGATGTCGTCGGCGCCCGCGGCCACCTGCAGGAGCCCGCGGTCGCCGTGTTTCACCCACCTTGGCGGGAACGGGAAATCGTCGCCGCTGCTGCCGAGGAACCTGCTTCGCGCCTTGAAGATGGCGAGGCTGTTGCTGAGGTGCTCCCCGAGGTTACCGAGGTCCTGAACCATCTGCGCCTTGATGCGGCCGTCCTCGTCGTCGGCGCCGGCCCGTTGGAGGCCGTCGCGGCACGTGTCGTAGTACGTGAGCGCCGCGCTCAGCCAGGTCATGACGTCGTCGCGCCGGTTGTGCTTAGGCTCAGCCCTGTCTCTGTCGGCGTCCGCAGCTGCGGCCGGGCCGCCAGTCGGCGCCGAGCCGGTAGCCCTGCTGACCGACCGCTTCAGGAGCTCTCCCGCGATGTCGAGCATGTCCAGGCAGTCGCTGTAGGCGGCGGCGGCGGCGGTCGGCCGCGCGCCAACGAGCGCCGTGGCGCTAGACAGCGCGTCCTCCACGCGCTGACGTGTGGCGTTGAGCGACACGGGCACCAAGTCAGCATCCGCGGCGCCGGTGAAGTCCGTGAGCTCGCTGATGCACAGCTCCGGGTACAGCGTCGCCCCGCACGCGCGCGTGATCGCCTCGGTACCCGGCGCCGGCCTCGACCTCCGCATGGCGATTAAGATGGTCAGCGAGACGGCGGTGGCGACGGCGAGCGCCAAGCTGACGATGGACACGACGATGAGCAGCAGGCGACGGCGACGCGTGCTCCGCTGCTGAGACGAAGTCGGCTGGGGCGAGCCGAGCGTGATGACATGCGCCGCCATTTTGTTTGCATGCAGTGTTGGCTCGACCGATGAAACGATTCTAGATGCAGCTCCGCATGCATGTCGAGGTATATATTCGGTTTTTGGGAATGTAGTATATGGACAGTACGAAAGGGAGTATGTATATATGCCATAATAAAATGGTACGCTCCGATTGATATACAAGGAAAAGGAAGGATGTCGAATGGAAGTTGTCATGATTGATTGTAATCTCTCCTGCTTGATTTGGTTTTGTACTTTCTATCAACCGCAACAAAAATACGATTATGAAACGTGTCATGAGAAAGCATCATCTCGAAATCTTATGAAACGAAAGGGTAGGCAGCTGTAGTGGCGGACGGTACATTGCCAAAACAGGAGGAGGAGAGGTCATGTGGGGGAGCCACAACACAAATTTACAGGCGACCTGGGAATTACAGTCACACACACCAAAAGATCGAGTAGTGTTCCAGTTGGTAGTGAACTGCAGCGCACTTGCTGAAGGTGTGCGGCGTACCCAAAATGTGGCGGCGAGCGCGCCACTCACCGATACATCTTCCCCTTTACTACATTGCTGTACCCAAAATGTTGCCGGTGGTGACCGCCAGGATCCATCAGACTGCTTCTCACCATCACCATGGTGCGGCGGCCAACCGCTGCAGTGTCAGGCTGCTTCTCTTCTTCACACTTGACTCCATCTCCTCCATGTCCGAGTCCATCTTCCGCAGGGTGTCCTTCACGTTGGACAGCAAAAGCTCCAGTGCTCTCACTTTCTCCGCGGCACGGCTCCTCTCCGCCTTCACCTCCCTGTACTTCTGGCACTCCGAAAGGTCAGCAGCGGGGAGGCCGAGGAGGTCGCTCACACGCTTCAGCAGGAACCCCACGTTCATGCCCAGCAGCTCCAACGACTCCAGGGTCTTCTTCCAGATCACCAAGTCCTCGCTGGACGAGGCCTGCGCCTTGCACGCCCGGATGCCCTCTGCGATGCTGATCGTCTCCATGATCACCCCCACCACAAGCGTCAGGTTCAGCTGCTTCAGCAGGTGCTCGTGGAGGAATGCCTTCTGGGAGCGGCACAGCTCGTAGTACGTCCTGCGCGCCTGCTCGTGGAGCTTGCAGTCGATGACCAAGCCGTCCACCACGATGTTGAAGTCGCTAAAGCTCGTCACATCGCTGAAGTTGACATCAGAATCTGAGACCCTGAGGCCATCTATCGCTTCACTGGCTGCAGCATTGCTGCCGTTGCTCCAAGGGACCTTTTTGTAGTCGAGTGCGCTAGCCTTTGCGCCATCGTCCTTAGACTTGGCACCATCGAATTTTCCTTCTCCTGGTGATGATCGTCATCATTGAGGATACCAAAACATGGGAGATTGCAAATTCAGCAATCACTTACTCGATAGCTTCCCTTTCTTGCACGCTTCCAAATCCAGCAGACTGATTGCTCCATCAGTTGTTGTAAATTCATTAGCTCTTACTATATATACCTGAATGGAAAGCATATACAAAATATTATGAAAAATATACTGTTATATTAGCGAGGAGCCAGACATAATAAAAGAAAGTAATCAGTATCTTTCTTAATCAGATGAACAATTAATCGGATCCTATGAACAATAACAAACGCACGCTGACTAAGAATCACAACAGAACATTGAAAAACCAAACCCACCTTAAATCTGGTCGATCTCACAAGGTGGAAGACCACGACATCGCCGACCTTAATGTCATGCTTAAGGGCAAAACCTCTCCATCCGGCACTAAGTCCCTGCTTGGTACCTAGATATGTTGTTTTATGATCATGCCCGTTCTCATCTTCTAGCATAATTACGACGTCGTGCTTTGGAAGATGCTTGTTACAAAAGTCAGTTGGCAGACCCTAGTAGAGATACACAAAAGTTGAATACAAATGAAGGTCACATAATCAGGAAATGGCATAGCCTGCATATAATTGGTTGGTTTGTCAGGATTGATCCTGTGCTCTCCCTAAACCTAAATATTAAAAACCTGGATGATATCCTAGTGTGTGGCATAGTGGGTGGCTGCAAATAAATCACTCAATGTGCACAATTTCAACTTTACTCCAGGATGTCTTTCCTCACATTCATTTTTTTTTTGTTCCACAAGTTATTCAAACAAAAATAACAATTATCAAATCTTTAGCATTGATCAAGCATTCAAATAGCTAAAGATCAAAATAACTTACAAGCCAAAAACCCCGGACGACATGAGATTGTAGCATATTTTTGATAAAGCTGGGATGTTCTGGGCGCAACTTCGCCTGTACTTCCTTAGCTCTAGTCAGAGCAGATCCACAGTTTCTATAAACGGTGAATTTTGATTAAAGACGTAAGTGCACAATTAAACAATATCTATTTTAAAAATTGGAAGCAATTTACTTCTTATCTTAGAAGAGTCAACAGACAAAAAGAAAGAGGAAGTACCTTGCACTTATATTTTGTCCATTAACATCACATGCCTGTCAAGTTCCAAGTTTTTCTCAATTAGTCCATACTTCCATACTTGTACTAGTGGAAAGGCAAGAAAAACTGGATCCCAAAGAACCACAATAATTCAGTAATCCCAGATAGAGCAATGGAAATGGAAACAGTGAAGTCCACTTAACTATATGTTGATAAGCAAATTATGTTCTCAATTCAATACAATAAGAAACATCGAGCCAAGTATCCAAGTTCGAAGTGCTATATTTTGAAACCAAAATTTCTAAGGGTTCATGAGACTATAAATGAAAATGGAAAGTGCAGATAAGACATGTCTTCTTACTTTAGCAATGTTTGTGGTGCCAGTGATGATGCTTTGGGAATCGTGTGCCTGAGGAGCACCAGGAAGCTTTTTTTGCTCACTCTCCACTCTGTTTGCCTTCAGAACCTGTCATAATAAAGGAACTTGAGTATGGGCAAGGTTATTTAAAAAAAATACAATTGCAGGCCATGAAAACGAAGAGGACTAGGATATACTACAGTGTACTGTGTTCTAAACAATAATGATCTTTTGTTGGTCATGCAGAATTGCTGTGTGAATGAAGCAACTGCATGGGCAGTGTATTTATGTATGTATAAACCGAAAAGCAAAAATAGCCTGCTGATATATAAATTTTATATGTAGTGACCATGTGTGGTATATGTCTATGCAGGAGAATGAAGCAATACTGTTCTTACTTCCAAAAGGGTAACATCATCGTCGTCTGTATAGCTGCAATGAATTACGACTGGCTGGTGAGCAGCAACAATAGCAAGTTCATCACCCTGCAACCATTCAGCAATAATTGTGTGAAGGAAATATTTAAACAACAGAAGACAACATTCAAGAGAACAAAAAATAGAGAAGACTAAAACGAAATACATAGTCTGATATTACAAAAGGAAACGGGCATCGAGAGGGGAAAAACAAGCATAAGCAAATACTAATTCCTGAACTTCATTTTAGTGCAACACATCGGAGACAATTCCAGATGGCATGTGCAATCAAGCATAGCAAACAGAAGAGGCTCGAAGGGCAACACGTTCCAAAATACCCATCAAAGCCTATCAGAAATGCGGAGTTCAGAGTAGTGATTCATGGACCAAGCAACACTCAGAGACTACTCATTCAGCACATCGGAATGCAGCAGCACCTCCTGCACTAGAGGTCTGAAGTATGAGTAGATGCCGAGCATAGCGAAAGAAATGGTGGTAGTCTGAAGCAAATGTGAAAGCATTTCACGCGGGTTCTCACCGTGGGCGCGAAATCATCATCCTTGCCACTTTGGCTGCTGCTGCTGCTGCTGCTGCTGGCACTGTCAAGCAAGGCCAGCCTCTGTTTGACCAATGCCATCTTCTGCTCCATCTTGCTCTTGGCGGACTGGGACTGGGAGTGGGAGCCTGGTGGCCTCCCCCTCTTCCTCTGCAGAGAAGTCACCAAAGAAGAGGAACGGATTCAGTATCTGGTTACCTATCTGAAATTCAGAATACCACATCTCCTCGTGTTTCAATGTCACATATGGCAGTCCACCAAAGAGGGGAAACTCTTGAGCAATGAAACGAAGAAGCCAGAAACAATACCCAGGGCAGACTGAATGTGGCGGCCGATTGGCCATGAGGATTGAAGAAAAAAGCGTGCTCACTGGATGTTGGTAAAAGAAAACTAAGATTAAGATAGACAGTGAACAAATCCAAAGATTTTTGTTTGAGAGCAAAAACAAACAAACAAACAAATAAATAAATGTACTACTACCCGGAAAAAACATGGAAGTCAAGGACGAGTGGGGGAGAAAGGAACTTGCTTTGAGCGGCTGATCGATCGCCATTGCCCTCCGCAGCTCACTCCCGAACCCTCGGACGCCCCGACGGGTTCTCCTCTCCTGGTCGCCGCTGGTCGGAGAGAGAGAGAGAGAAAGACAGAGAGGATTCAAATCAAAATGTGGATGGGCCGGAACGAGGAGGAAGTAGACGGACGGGGGAGTATGGATGGTAAAAAAGCAGGGTAGGAACCGACCGTTTGCTACAGTGAATCAGTGATTGACGGATTTGATGTTGATGCGACGCGCCTTTCTGGAGTTCTGAATTTAAAAATACTTCCACGGATACAACAAAACTCCATTTCTATTTATACTAGAAAATAGTAGAGTCTTTTGTAGTACCATTTCTCAAAAAAGAAAATTGCAGTACTCCTTAAATTTGTCTCACTGTATAGATCGAGAAAGATTATAAATGGTTGAAAATAAGTTCAAAGACAATAGTTTTTTTTCCTCCACGGTTAGGTGATTGAAATTTAACATTCACATTTTCCAACCAACATGATTTGCATCCATGGATAGAAAATGTGACTGACGAAAACTTATACATCAATCAACGCAAACAAAAAAAAACACATAGTTCAACACACTCCGTCAAATCTACAATCACACATCCTAGAATTTGACCTTTGGCATGCCAAAGCTTTGTCGCGGAAGCAAGCAGGACCCAAATGAAAAATAAATCTTATAGTGTCTTTTCTCACCTCATCTTCCATCTATTCCTACCGGATACTTTTCTTATCATAGAACTAATGATAAAGGAACGATGTTAATTAATCAGGCCCCTTCCTTTTTATTTGTTCTTTTCTCCTTCCATTTCCCCCTTCCTTAGATTGCCCCACCTGTTGGCTCCTTACTTCTCCTCGATGTTTTCTGCTCTTCATGCGATCCCCTCGCATAGACTTGTTGTGGCAGAACCGTCCAGATTAACCCTGGATTTAGTGCTTAATCACCAGATCCGGACTAATCTCGGTAGTCCTTCAGGATGTAGGTATCCTGACTTGGCCTTCCCATCTGGATCGAGCTCATGTGTTGACTCTCGACGGAGTCTACAGATTACAATATCTTACATCTCACACATAGCTTAAAAGAAATAAATTATTACAACCAAACGGTTGATTTGTACAATCTTTTATTCAAAATGACTGCAGGGAGGGAAGCTTGCATCCTGCCCAAGGATGCAGCTCACCCCAAAAGGAAGACCTGAGGAGCGATAGAAGAAAGCTCTCACTTGCAGCGAGTGTTCAGCACCTGAGAAAAACATAAGCAAAGAAGTCTTAGTACTAGTTACTCAGCAAGACTTACCCGACCACTGGGTCTAAACCCGACTTTCTAGCCTATAGCCGGAGTGGTTAGGTCAACTCACACTGCGGCAGGCCTAATAGTAAATCCTTAGCTTTTGGAGTTTAGTTACTTTTTAGTTATTACATGTCCAGACTAAGTTATACCTATTCTATTAGCAAACAAGAGCAAACACTTTGCGAACTCATTCTTTATCAACAAGATCAACTTTCTTACTACGATGTTGGTCGCGATCAGGCAGCTTACAACCGGCAAGCCGCAGACAATTCGAATCGATTTTTCCACCTCTCGAGAGGGATACTCAGACACCCGTCATATGTGTGTACACCAACCTCACATATGACAACCCAACATCCAGTGCCACCTAGCCGGAACCATCCTCACCGAACCCGGGTGTCAGTCCTTCGACACTCGTCCAACCTCCTCCATCCAGTTGGTCTCGTCTAGTTCCGCGCTTAGGTACAACAGGACGAGAGGCTTACCGGAGCCCGTTAAGGACGGCAAGTGAATGAGGCGTGTTCGGCCCAACCAGGCCACACATCGGACAGCCTTATGCGACACAGGCAGGATCAGGGTCCATGGCAATAATCACAATATGCAATATACGAAAGCGAAACTGATCCCGCCGCATGTCTGTCAAATTATTAACATCCTTCTCATTCTTAACCAATTAACTTTAATAAAAGAATTTCCGTTCTAGGCCTATGCCACCTAAGCCATTTACTGCGTATAGGATCTTCATGCAGGAGATTGGGGTAATTATGCTCTAGAGTTTCAACCAACTCCTGACTCTAATGCACAAACATAACCCATTCTTATTTAAAGGACTTAAAGAAAATAAGTAATGCACCGGGGCTTGCCTTAGACAAGGTCTCAGAGTCTTGAAATCACTTCGGGGATTAGGGTAGTGGACACCTGACGGTCCAGGAGGCTCGGCTTCGGGGTGTCACATCGGGATGCCTTCAGAAGACTCTTCAACTGGGAAGATAAGAACCAACGTGCCTAACATGAATGACATGCAGGAGTTTGAAAGCATGAGGATGATCAACCTGTTGAAAAAGTAAAGTGTACAATTTTCTAAAGAAAAAGGGTGGTTGGGGTTAAACATCTGGGTTTTCGGGGCGTAACTAACTGTCCTAGGGCTCAAATGAATTTTATATTATTTTTAAATATTTTTGAATATTTTTAAGAGCTTAAATAAATTTTCTAGAAATTTTTGAATAATTCAAATGTATTTTAGAATTAATTCTATATTTTTAATACATTTTTATGAATTTTTCTGCATTTTTAAACAACATCTATCTTTTTAAAATTATATAAACTTTAATTTAATTTCTTTTTTAGAAATATAAAATATTTATATGAATTAATAAATAATTTTATTAATTAATATAAACAGATTAATATTAACTAAAATTAATTAACTAATTTGAATTAAAAAGAAAAAGAAAACAGAAATAGGAATTGGAATTCGGCCCAGCCCACGAAAAAAAGACAAAACAAAAAGTTATGATTTCCCCCTCCAAAAATTCTGCCCGGCTCCTTCCTCTCTGGCCCAGCCCACTAAGTGGGCCGGCGGCCTTTTCCCCGGCGCGGCCCAATTCCCTCCCCTTTTCAGCTCGGCCCATCAGCCGCGCGGGCCGGCTGGCCGGCCTGCCGGGCGGGCAGCCCAGCTGGGTTGGTGGCCCAACTGACCGGCCTCGCCCGGCTGGCTCGGCGCGGGGCGGCGCACGCGCGCGACGCGGCGGCGTGCGCGCGCCCCGGCGCGGCCATTCCGGCGGGGTCCCGGGCCAACGGCGACCCACCGCGGCGGCGCCTTCCTCCTTTGGCTCCTCCCCCTTCCCCTTCTCCTCTCCTCCCTCTCATCTCCCTGCCCGCGGCGACCGCGGCGCCCACATCGCGCGCACGCGCTAGAGCGCGGCGGCGAATGGCGCACGCGGCGGCGCTAGGCCGTATCGGCGCTGGAGGACGCCCTTGCGAGGCACGCAAGGCCGGCCCGCACCTCGTGCGTGTGGCTGGGAGCCCGGAGGGGTCTGTGCATGTGGGGAAGTGCGGACACACGGCGGCCATGGCCGCTGGTGCCATAGGCGGGCACCGAGCTCGGGCCGGCCTAATCCTCGGCGAGGATAGGTGGAAGAGGAAGAGAGCGACGGGGAACGCAAGATCTCACCCTCCGGCAGCGCGAAGGTGCGGCGGAGATGGCGGACGGCAGTGAGCGGCGACGGCGGAAGAGGGCGCGCGACGCGGGGGCTATGCGACGGAGCAGCGGTGGTGGTGAGACGAGGGCAGGGATGAGGGCGGCGGAGCGGAGCTTCGGCGGCGGTCGGCTAAGGCGAGGAAGCGGCGGGATGTGAGAACGGCGGCGGGGTTGGAGCGGGGCGGCGCGGCGAGTGAGAGTTCACCCCCTCGCTCCCCAGCTGGAGGAGGAAGGAGGCGGTGCGGGTTCCGCCTGTCAGAGCGGGCCGCCCCGGTGGCGCACGCAGGCGCGGCCAGCGCAGCCCGACCGCCCTGCTGGGCCGGCATGTGGCACGCAGCCCGCCGCCCCTCTTCTATCTTTTTTTTCTTTTTTTCAAAACACTTTTGCAATTTTGACCCCATATAACAGCAGAATTTCACTTAGGTCCAAATACAAAAGTGAAAGGGCATATTTTTAACTACCACTTTGCACTTTTGCCCTTGGACAAAACCAAATTTTTAAAGAATTTGAACTAATATTTGATTTGAGAATTTTAAATGTTGAACTCCCAAAAATTTTTAAAATTATGCAAATGATGACATGACTAAATGCTCTCAAAGCATAGTTAAGATACGGAGTATCACACTTATCAAGTATATATAGAAAGTATATAGCAGATACACAGTTCAATGCATGCGTGCCGAATGTACATTAGTGTTTGGTGAAAAAAGAGATTTTTTTTCTTTGGGGGACTCTGTGTTGTCTAGAAACTATATATTGAAAGATGTTATTTGACCGGCATAAGTGTAAGGGGCATGAGTGTTTGACCGGCGCATGAGCATTAATATTTTTTCTTTTATAAGATACATGTGCCTGATTAAATAAGGACAAGTATGTTATTTCTCACAACTAGCCATCTGTACTAAAAATACTAGAATCGTATTTTCCTTACAGAGGGAATATTGCTATTGAGGACCGTTTAGAATAGCCTAAAACATTTGTGGGTAATATTAGGTGCAAACCACTCGCTCAGTGGAAACTCAAAAACCTTTTCAAAAAAAGGTACTTGGTGCTTCAATTTATCTTGAAACTTTACACATTCATAAATTACTATAGATATTCCATGTTGCAGGAGCTGAGATACGAACTCAATGTATGACAAAGTTCATACACAAAGTAGACTTAAAAGACAAAATCCGACATTTTTGTCCTCTAGTGGATTTTGCAAGTGAACTTTGTTGTTTTTTTATAGTATTTTCTTTTGAGTTTGGATCTCAACTTTTGCAACCTAATGCGTCTATATAGATGGACTATGTATATATGCACTGTTTTGAAACTTGGAAATATTTAACTAATAGCGTGCTTTGAGGGAATAATATTTTTCGTACGCTCGACTTGATCCAATGCATCCATAGGTGGACTATGTATATGCGTAGTTTTACAACTTTTAGGACATATCTGACTAATAGGGCGCTAATATTTTTTTGCAAAGATTTGTTGGGTATTGCATTGCTCGCTGCGCTCTCTATTTCTGTCCATGTAGTACCTCGCATTTACACACATGGAGAAGAAGGGAAACGCGCAAATGGCATTGCCAACTTCCATCAAGGTGGAGCTGGACTGTACATGGTAGGAGGAGGTTGCGATGCGACGGAAGGGAAACTAGGCAAGGGAAGGGAAGGGAAGGGAAGGGGACGGCACGGTGCGGTGCGGCGCGGCGCCCTTGACATGAGCACCGATTTCAGGCAGGGCCCTGCTTTCCGCTTTTCCCCGCCGCTTTGTTTGCCGTCCTGGCACGCAAGGCGGGCGTCCCCCCCTCCCCTTCCTTCCTGGATTCCCTCCCTGCTCGCTATACCACCTACTACGGGACGGGCTACTGCTGCGACTGGACTGGCACTCCCTCTCCTCTGAAAACCCTCTTCTTCTTCCCGGCGGCCTGGCCTTCCTGCTCTCCACGACCTCTCCTCTCCTCTCAAAGCCAAGGTGCTTCCAACCACAACTCGTGCTTCCTCCTCGCTCTGTTTGTTCGTCTGCTCGATTCTTCTTTGTCGGTCGGTCGATCCATCGATCGATATGCGTTCCGTGCCGGTTTCTTGGGCTTTTTCTTTTCTTTTTCTCCGCCGCGCCGGCCAGGGTCGTGGTTTCTTGATGCGGGCAGGATTCGGCCAAGTACACCTTTCGTTTTCTTCTTCGATCGTGATATGCGCTGCTAGCTTAGCTGCGACTGCGGGACGCTGACGCGTCAAGTTTATCCCTCCCTCCCCTCCGTCCGCCGTGTTTCTCGTTAATTTCTTTCTTTCTTGGTTTTTGTCTGTCCTTGCTCCTCCTCTCATATTTCCTTGCTTATTTTTAGACTCTGTCTATCTTTTTAATAATAGTGCTAATAAGAAAAAAAAAGTGGGGGGGGGGGGGGGGGGGGGGGGGAGGAGGAGGAAGAAGAAGTAAAACCTGTTCTTCCATTGGACCGATCGCGACCGACCCTGGCGTCACGCAGTCACACTGATTGGGGGTCGGGGCTTCGCCCGCTGACAATCGGGCCTCACCTCTACCACCGGTTCTCGGAAAACAACTACTAGCTACTGGAATGGAATGGTAGGAAAAAAGGGAGATACTTGCCGCGTTGGGATTCTCCAATCCAATCAACACGATCAGTTTTATTCCTACCACACTTTTCCTTTTCCTTTTGGTTCGCTCCTTCTCTCGCTCTCTGCGACGAAATCAAATGATTTCTTTCATTCTTTGTCTACGTAGTATGACAAAGGTGCTTCCGTTCCCTTCATGCACCTCTGAATCTCTTGTTCTCTGTCGTTTCCGCAAATGATCTTTCTTGTTGCTAGTTACATACAGCTCACAGGCAATGGTGTCTCATGTTCCGCAGGTGCTTCTCGTGTGACCGGATTGATTCCAACCAAGGATGGCTCTGAAGAAGAAGCTGCTCCAGCTGTTCTGTATCAGCAACACCAAGGATTCCAAGAAGAAAGGTACTGTACTTCTTCACTACAGCTCCCGCTTTATTATTTGATACCAAGAAAGAACAACTACCTGGCTTGCTCAAATAGTCAAATATGGGCACTGCCAATCTGGTCAGTACATCCACTGGTTATTGCGGGTTGAGATTGCTTCATAATTTTGACTGTTTTATGCTTGGTCTGGCTGGCTATAGTTTGAGGAAATCAAGTGTGCTGAGTTACACCTTTTGCGTGCACTTAAAGATGTCTTGCTTCTGTGGGAGCTACTGAACAGTGCAGATCGAGCTTTTTTTTTTTTTTTTGAGAGAGTGCAGATCGAGCTTTAGTAACACAACAAGTAGAGATGTACACGCCCGTGTCCTTCTACTGGTGCGCCTTTTTTATGTACTAAAAAGGACTGAGTAAAAATTATACTGATGCGCCTTGTGTCTTACTGGATACTTGGATGCGCACAACAATACCAAAAATGTGCTGCACGCAGTATACAGTCACTGGGAGAGTAAAATGTAGTATCTTGATATAATCAGAGATTCGGAATGCTGATAACTGTTTCCGTGTTTGAATGTATTGGCCCTTATATATGCGTGATGACTTATGTGAGTCCTGTTGTTTATGATATTTTGCTCTTGTGCTGAATGTGTTTCTCTAATGAACGAATAATCTATTTGTGCAGGCAAATCCATCGATCCGCTTTGGCGAGGTACCTATGTTGTCCAATGTTAAATGTTGCATATGTTCTTCTTACCCTCATTATATATTTTTTACCTCAAAATAACATGAGGTGTGATCTGAAACATGTGCATTGCAATCTGCTCTGTTGGCAGTGGCATGCTCCAGAGGCCGACAAGACCATAAAACTGATAGTATAACGTCTTACAGACTAGGATTTAGGAATTGTGGCTGTAATAGTTAGTTAGTCACTGAAAAAGTATACTTAGTATATAAATGTGATGGAAGCCCTTCGAATTGTTACGGAGTTGATGCACTGGTATCACTAAATTAGTAAGGTGCTTTGTTTAGAGGAAGCCAGATTCTCCTACTCCCTGTTTGTGGAGATTCAAATTACTCAGGGGATTGACAGAATGTTCAGATTTTTTATTACTTATTATATTGAACAATTAGCTCCTTAAAATTTGAAGCAACACTTCCTTTTCAACACTGTCAAAGGTTCAAGTAAAATAGTTGTCTTTCACTGATGGAGTGACGGTTTCCACATGGCAGTGATACAGTAGGCCCAGTTGAGATGATACTGGACTATGTTTTGGTCCATATCTCTATCCTGTGCTCGCATTACATCATAATGGCATTGCTCGTTAATCATTTACATACATCCTGGATTTCAGCTTCTGCTCCGCACTCCTCTTTGAGTACCACAGAAAATGAGAGTCATTTGGATCCATGTTCAAGTGGGACTGTCTCTGTGCTATGTGTGCAAAAATCCGAACCTGAATGCTCAAGTATCATTTCATCACTGGCAAGGGCAGAACATGGAACTGGGAGTAATGATTACATGTCATTTAACCAATTCGATGTTGTTCAAGATTTCTCTGATCACTACTATGCAAAGGCCTCACCAGGAAAGGTATGCTCTATCATAGCGTGAACCTTTTTCTGATATATAGATCCAACTGTAATTTCCCACCACAACATTTCTGACCAGGCCACCAAAGATTGGGTGAAGGCAATCCAAAGTGAATGGAACCTTCTACAGAAAAGTCTACCTGGTCAGTCAGTTCTTTTTTTTTTGTTTGATAAGTTTGTACGGTTTCATCAAAACACGCTACTTCATCACTGAGTAGTCAAGTACAGTTTGGTACCTTACTGTCACCAGAAAGCCTTTTATGATGATTGCTTTTTTTTTAAGCAATGCTCCATTGCTTCTTTTTGCCAAACTGCGATAACGTTTAGTTGCAGAAAACCGCAAAGAGATATTATGTTGTTTACACAATCATCGCTTATGGAATTTTGTTGATAATTTCTTTTGTGTATTAATCTTTTCATGCTAGCATATTGCGCATGTTCACCACTAGTTAGTTTATATTAGCCTATTAGGAAACCATGAGAACTGTAGACGATTTGCTTCTATCAAACCATTTGCACTAGGGCAAGATGCTATGCCACTTTGTACAAACGTCTTAATTGGAGAATTTACAGCTGAAATTACTTGGTGTTTTTTTATTTCTCTTAACTTGGGTCAGTTTTGTTTCAATTGTGCAGAATCTGTATATGTTAGGGTTTATGAGGACAGGATCGATCTGCTTAGGGCTGCTATAGTTGGGCCAGCTGGAACTCCGTATCATGATGGACTGTTCTTCTTCGATGTCCGTTTTCCTTCTGAATACCCCAAATGCCCACCAGTATGTAGCTTCTTGACACCAGCTTTACCCTTCATATTTCTACTGGCATGACCATCCACAATCTTTTAAAGAATATGTCTGATGTGTGCAGAAAGTTCATTACCATTCAGGTGGACTCCGGTTGAATCCAAACCTGTACGAGAGTGGGAAAGTCTGCCTCAGCCTTCTGAACACCTGGTGGGGTAACGGGTGCGAGAGGTGGGGCAAGTCAAATTCTACCATGCTGCAGGTGTTGGTCTCCATCCAGGGCCTTGTGCTGAATGATAAGCCATACTTCAATGAGCCAGGAAACAAAAATACAGCTAAAACAGTGGCTGGTGAAAAGAATTCCTTGGCTTACAATCAGACGGCCTTTGTACTATCCTGCAAGACAATGCTGTATTCACTCCGGAAGCCTCCAAAGGTGACAAATCCTTCATATCTTGGTGTGGTAGATGCTCAGGAAATTGACTGCATATATCTGAATACGCGCTGCATTCCAGTGTTCTTGCTCCTTACACGCCTCTCTTTCCCTGCAGCATTTTGAGGCCCTTGTTGCACGCCACTTCCACGAGCGTGAGCATGCCATCCTCGACGCGTGCAGCGATTATATGTCTGGGAGAGTCGTTGGATCATCTGATGCGAGCAGCGCCAAATATGCCAGTGACAAGTGCTTTGCAGATTTCAACAAGTCGCTGATGCTGTACAGTGAACATCTCCGGGCTGAGTTTGCTGCAAACAGAAATCGCCTGCTGGAACTGGAGAGAGAGGCGGAAGCAGAACAGGAGATCGTGCCTAGCAGCTAAGACAGTTCTTTTGTCAAAACAACACCTGACTATTGCAGCTCACCTTGCCAATTGAAGAGTGAAATGGTGTTGGTGAAGGCAAGCGCCACACCACATGATTAAAAAGAAAGTTCTTTGTATCTTGCAAAAGAATAGCTCTTGTCATCAGATCGGAGTATTGGGTAGCTATTTCTAGTGATGGCGCTCATATTGTTTGATGACTAAATGTTAGTAGCCTCATTCTCGAATTCTGTATCAATCTATGCCATGTGACTGAATTGAACTACATATCATGAATTCATGATGGCCGGTGTTCCTGGTTCCTGTCACCGTGACGCCTAAGATGTGCCAGATAGTTTGATGGATGAAACCTATATAGTTTGATGAATGAAACATCTTTCAACAGACAGTTTTGTAGGCTAGTCATCATAGCATTTAATTCTTGTATAGGAGTTATGATGAGATGTGCTATATGAACTACATAGTCGTTAGAAAATGTATATCTAAAACATGTTCTGCCTTACCATTGTTGAGTTATTTCAGACCAAATGACATTTGTTGTTGAAGGAAACATGTTCTTCCAAGAGAATGTTTGTCTGCCAAAACCACAATAATAGACGTAAGAAATAATAACAGAGGTAAGAAACTTCCATCATCCATTCATTACCAGCATTAGCAAGGGAATACCTTAGTTGCTTTCTTCTGTACAAAAGGCATCTCAAGTATACGAGGATCCCGAGAAACACGTATGCAAGGAGGAACACTACAACAGTGAAAAGGAACAAAAGCAGTGACAACATCACAAACATCTGAGCCTATTGTGTTCGGTACCCCGAGATTGGCGGGGACAGACCTAGAAATACTCGAAAGTGTGTGTCTTTGGCTTAGCTGTAGCAACACTAGCAGGTAATAAGCTACTCGGAGCCGTGGCCGATGCATTCTCTGGCGCTGGGGCCTTCTTCTCCTTAGATCTAAACTGACTGAAGTCTACAGGGTCAGGGACAGACGGTGGATGAGCACCCCTCACAAGCGCCCAGTTCACCCCTTCAAAGAATGAATGGATCCTCTTCTGAGGATCCTTCACCAGAAGGCCGCGGATGAGGTCGCGGGCAACACTGCTCACGGGTGGGCTGTCCGGGAACCGCAGCGGCTGCTCGACCACGTTGCAGAGCGTGGCACGGTTGCTGTTCCCCTTGAACGGTGTCATGCCATGCAGCAGCTCGTACAACAAGAAGATGCCAAAGGTCCACCAGTCCACCGCGCTGCCATGGCCCTCCCCTCTGATGATCTCAGGCGCAAGGTACTCGTGCGTTCCGACGAATGACATTGACCGTGCATCCGTCGGCTCAGCGTTGAACTCCAGGAGCGATCCCTTGAAGCTCAAGTCCGATTTGGTCTTGCGGCTCTTCTTGGAGAGTATGCGCGGGGGGAAGGTCGATGGCTGTATGCAGCCTTGGCTGACTCCCCCTCCCCCGGCGTGCACTAGGCCTTTCTCGACACCACCGTTGGCAGCAGCATGGACCGATGAGGATTTGACTAGCATCGGGCTGACAGAGCACCGCAGCGACAGATCAAAGTCAGACAGCATGATGTGGCCCCCATCTCGGACCAGGACGTTTTCTGGTTTCAGGTCTCTGTACACAATGCCTAGCATGTGGAGGTACTCAAGGGCAAGCAACACCTCAGAGGCATCGAACCTGGCCGCGTTCTCGTGGAAATGCCTGCTGGGTTGCTTCTGCCGGAGCGAATGCAGGTTGCCACCAGAGCAGTAGTCCATGACAAGGCAGTAGAACTTGTCGGTCTCGAAGTGGGTGTACAACGTGGGCAGGAAGGGGTGGTCAAGAAGGCCAGGCGCTTTCTCCTACCATATTTTGTAGCTGTACAACAGCTGCACAACAGTGATACAGAGAGAGCATACTGCAGTAGTAGATGCAACAGTAGTGGTTGTTAAGTGCAGCCGAACGCGCCGTTGCGGCTGTGCGCACGGACCAACTTGTTCCTGCTGATGAGCGACTCCTTGTCCATCACCTTCATGGCGAAGAATGCGTGTGTCCCTTTGAGCTCCACAAGGTAAACACTGCCGATGTCTCCGTAGCCAAGGCGCTTGAGAAGCCTGAAGTGGACGAGGCTGAGAGGGGAGTCATCGTCCCTGCAGCAGGCCAAGTGGATGGCCTCCCACCTGCAATCGCTCCCGGTGTACCTCTTGCCAGCATGGGCGGCGGCGCTGGAGCTGTCCAAGCTGTTGCTTCTGGAGCTTAGGACCAACTTGTTGCGCTGCGATCTCTTATCACAAGGGACATGCGAGTGCTTCCCTTCGGCTCCGGGGTTGGAATCCATCTTGTCATTTGCAGCGGGCATCTTGTTGTATGACTTGTGGTTCATCTGAAACGGAAATTTTTTTTGTTTTTGTTTTTTACAACAACATATATACTGTAGAATGGAATGTATACGTCATGGAGCAGAAATCGGCGCGTTTGTGGGGGCAAGAACACAATGCATCAGTCATTCAATTGGCATTGATCGGATCGTACAAGTATGGATCCATGTCTGTCTCGCATCACAATAAACATGACCACCATGCTGAAACTGAAGAAAAGGGTATGTACGAAGAAGGAAGAACAACGAACCTAAGTGAGCGAGCGAGTGATCCGATATCAAGGTGGAGGAGGAGTGTCGCCGCTTGGCTTGGCTTCAAACGGCGGGAGGGAGAAGGTGGTCGGCGAGTGTGAGAACACGACTCTCCTCTGTGTGGTGCCGTCAGCCGCCTGCCGCGCCGAAGGCGAGGACAACATTGGGCGCCCGGCCCGCGCCGCTGTCGGCTGCAAGGGGAGGGAGAAGGGCGGGGCGCCTCGGCGTCTTGCGCTGCCCGCTCTCAGGCGGCGGCTACGAGAACACGTTGGGAGAAAATCTGGTTGGGACCGATTGGAGAGCTTTGGATTGATATGTTTTGGTCTCGTTTTACATGTAGGCTGGTCTACAACACAACGGCTCGGTGCGGGGTTAAGCCGGATTTGAGACCATTAGCAGGTTTACCATTTGTCGGGGCGGACGTGCTCCTGGTCAGGTGGCGGAGTGCACCTGGCCGAGATCCTAATTACTGAGAGTAGTTAGGGGGAGCAATCGTTGTTAGCTAAGTTGGTGGTGGCACGATGGTGGCGAGAGGATTTAGAGTGGTTCGGGCCGCCGGAGCGTAATACCCTACGTCCACTGTGGGTGTGTTCTTGTATTTCGTGGGCCTTCAGAGGAGTCTCCGAAGCCTGTCTGGATCCGTCTGAGTCTGTCTAAGTCGTCTGTGAGCTTGTCCTTCTGTGTTGCGTATGCCTCTCCTTTTATAGCCCAAGGGGGGCATGTACATGGTGGCCGGGCCCCGACAAGTGGTCCCGGCCCATTTCTTCTATGCTACAGCTCTACCTTGTGCCTGATGTCCAACGCTCCCATGCTTCGCGCCTGTACCACCGTCGTGACCTGGTATGGCCTGGAGATCCGCCATATCGTCCTGTCGTCTGGATACGGCGCCGTGCCGTCCTGCCTTACGCCGTCCTGTCCTATCGGCTGCTAAACCCGCTGAGAGGCTTCAGAGGCCGAGGGGCAGGTGATGCGCACGCGTGACAGGACAGGGCGCTCGTAGTAGCGTTGTAGCGCCGCTGCCTAGTATTATGCTGAGCGCGGCAGCCGCGCGTGGCGCGGCTCATGATGAGTACAGCGTACTTGTTTACTCAATATAGACCCCAGTGTAGCTGGGGAAATCAACTGTAGTGCCCTGTTATCGCCGCCGCGCCTTGGTAAGGCGCGCCCTTTTGCGCCGCCTGCCAGCGGCGGTGCCAGCGGCGATGGGGGCACGCCCGTCTGACAACGGCGGCGTCGGCGGGCGACGGGGGCACGCCGCCTGCCAGCGGCGGTGCCAGCGGCGATGGGGGCACGCCCGTCTGACAGCGGCGGCGTCGGCGGGCGACGGGGGCACGCCTGTCTGACAGCGGCGGCGACGGCAGGCAACGGGGGCACGCCCGTCTGACACTCGTGGTGTCAGCAGCATCGGGGCGTGCCAGCCTGACAGCGGCGGTGTCAGCGGCATCGGGCACGCCCACGTGCCCGCAATAAATGCGGCAGGTGGGCGAGGCGCCCGCCTGAAGGCCCCGCCACGCGCCCTGTGGGCACGTGGCAACACGAGACCTTCCCGTGCCCTGTGGTCACGTGGCGGCCCCGGACCACCGAAGGTGCTGGCTCCGGACCTCCACGTGCTCTGCGGGCACGTGGCGCCCCCGGACCACCGAGGGCGCTGGCTCCGGACCTCCACGCGCTTCTGCACGTGGCGGCCCCGGACCACCGAGGGTGCCGGCTCCGGACCTCCCCGTGCTCTGTGGGCACGAGGCGACCCCGGACCACCGAAGGTACGGGCTCCGGCCCGAGAGGTCCGGACCTCTCCTCGCGTGGCTGGGGGAGGCTCGGTCCTCGAAGGAGGTCCGGGGCCTCCCCTGTGGGCCGGGCGCGTGGCCCTAGCTTTCCCAAGGCGTGGGCCAGGCCCATCTGTATGCGGCCTTAGGCCCTCCTTGTACTGCAGTAGTTACCTCCCTTAGTGATCTTCGTCTAGTGTAAGCGGGTACCCGGTTAGCTGAGTACCGACAGTGGCCCCTGGGCTCACCTTTGGTGAGTTTTTCAAACCCGAGGTGAGCCCACCGTCGCTTACTACACAGGCCGCCGGGAGCCGTGGGTGGCTACCGGCGTTTAGCCGTTAAGCTCATAGTTGGGCAGGGCCCACCACTTGATTTTTTGGTCGAGGTCTCGACTCGCCTATCCCTGGAGGGGGTTTAGTCCACCCGACCCCGCGGGGTGGCCCCGTGGGTTCCCACGATCTGGGGGCGCGCGATCGTGGGAATCTCTCGGGGAACGTGGGGGCAGGCCCGCGTCGGAAACCGCGCAGCGGTTCACCTACTTCTTCCCCTGCCATTAAGGCGGGGCAGATGGCTACGTGGGCAGCCGTGCGTAAAGCGGAAAAGGCAGGGGCCCCGCACGTCGCGCCGGGACGCGCGTCCACGAGCGGCCGCCGGTTCGCCTTCCTGCCTTGCTTGCTCTTCTACCCGCCTGTCATGATTGCCTCCTCGGGCCCCTGCTGTCATAGACCTGGTGGCCCGTGGGTGCGCCCGCGCGCGCGTACACTTGACGTCCGCGGCTTGCGGAGGATTGGGGGCAACCGTCAAATAGGGTTCTCGGCCATCGGCCGAGCACGTCCTTCTGCCATTTGCCTCTGCACCCCTCGCATCCGCCGCGGCGCTTCATCTTCCTCGTAGCAGAGCTCTCGCTTCTTGTCTGCTGCGTGCTCTTTGTCTTTTCCACCGCCAGATTCCTCAGCGATGGGTCCGAGCCACCAATCCCCCCGGGAGACTGAGGAGAACCTCACCCGCGTCCGCCGCCTGCTCGGCTGGACGGACGCGGAGCGTCGCGATAATGTTCGCACGGGCTCCCTCCCCCACCGCAACTTGCAGCTGGGGGAGTTCGTCCTCTTCGTCCCCTACCTCTACTGTGGTCTGGGGATTCCGATCTCTTCTTTCTTCATGCTGGTGCTGGAGGCGTTTGGGCTGCAGCTCCAGCATCTCACCCCCCACTCCATCCTTCATGCGGCAATCTTTGCCCACTTCTGCGAGATGTTCGTGGGGGTTCCTCCCTGCGTGACGCTCTTCCGCCACTTCTTCTCGGTGAGGTGTTCCGGGAGGAGCTCGACGGAGATCGGCCGGTACTACTTCCTGCTGAAGGGGTCCGGGGGAAGATCGACCTATCTCCCCACCTTCGCCAGCGCCAAGTGGGAGCACTGGCGCAACGACTGGGTGATCATCAGGGCGGAGCCGAACGACCGGTTGGCGCTCCCGGATAGCAGCCCCGACGCACCCCTCCCGGAGGGTGCCTCGACGGATCTGCCACCCGAGTTCTCCCCCGTGCTGGCCAGGATCGCCGAGCTCGTCAGTGGTGGGCTGACCTCACTGCACGTCCTCGCGGACTTCCTCAGGCGGAGGCTCGCCCCCCTGCAGATGCGGCCAAGGCTGGCGTGGAACTACACCGGCTCCAACGACTGCAGCCGGGTGGTACGCGGCGAAGGCCACGACCTGACGCCGCTCCTGCTGGAGGAATGGGTGCGGTGCGTCACGGACGTGAGTTTCCCTCCGGAGCAGCTGCGCCTGCCGTCCGCTATCGTGCCGCTCTGCCGCGACCAGGCCTTGCGGACGGCGGTGCTCCGGGAGATGCCCACGCTCGACGACGGCGGCCTCGCGGCGCGGCAGCTTGGAGGCGACCCCAACCGGGGGGTCCACATTGCTGACGCCCCGGTTGGGGGTTCTGATGCCAGGGGCACCGCCCCTGCTGACAAGGGCAAGGGGCCAGTGGCAGCGTCCCCCGTCGTTCCGCTGGCGGGTGGTGAGGAGACGCGGCGAAGGCTGGTCCGTGGCGACGGGACCTTTGTCTCGGAGCCCGACCCGAAGCGTCAGCGGACCTCGGGGGAAGGAAGCTCCTGTGCGCCCCTAGTGGTCCGACGGCGGAAAACGCCACGCGGGCCCGGGCTACGACCGAGGGGCCTGCACCGGAGGCCACCCCGTCTGTCCGGCCCCAGGCCCCAGGTGGACCGACGCCGGGGGGCGCCTCGGGGGTCGAGACCGCACCCGGAGTGCCTGCTGAGGGGGCAGCTCCGGGCGCGCAGCCCCAGGCACCAGGCAGCCCGGTGCCGGAGGGCGTCGCGACCCAAGGGCCTGCGCCGGGGGCGGCTCCTGACTCCCGGAGCTCGGAGCCTTCGTTGCCCGCCGCCCAGACGACCAGCCCCGGATCTCCGCCTCCTGCCGAGGGGGAACTGGAGGAGGTTCTGGGTAGGCCGCTCCTGCCCCTGCCCTAGCCGGGTGGAGCCCCTCTCCCTCGCGTGCTACGTCGGGCGCACCAAGTCCTGGACGACGCCCAGGAGGCGCTCCAGCTGGAGTGGGCCCGGCTGCAACAGGAGCGCGAGGGCCTGGACGGCTGGCGGGCCCGTCTAGGGGAGCAGATCGAAGCCGCCACCGCCCAGCACTCACGGACCCGTGCGGAGCTTTCCACTGCCCGCACCGAGCTCGACGCCGACCGCGCGGCCTTCCAAGAGGACCTGCAGAGGCTCGCTGGCCGGGAGCGCGCGGTTGGGCTCCGCGAGAAGCAGGCCGAGGTAGGCGAGGCACGGCTGAAGCTCGAGCAGGCGAAGCTGGAGTCCGCGTGGAAGGGCGTGGAGCAGCGCCGGCAAGAGCTGGTGGAGGTGTCTGAGCGGCAGGCTGCTGTCAACTCCGAGCTCGACAAGATGAAGTTGAGGCTTGTCGAGCGCGAGGCAGCGGTTGCGGCTCGCGAGGACTCCGTCGCTCAGCGGGAGGCGTCGGCCAAGGCTCTGAGGGACTCTACTGCTCGCCAGGCTGCCACGCTCAAGGTCCGCGAGGATTGGGTGAAGTCCCGGGAAGCGGGGCTGGCGGAGCAGGAGAGGCAGCTGCTGGCTGAGCGGGCCGCCCTGGAGCAGCTGAAGCAGGGTGCTGCCCAACAGGCGGCGGCGGAGGACCGGGAGCAGATGCGCGCCGGCCTTCAACGCATCGCCGACTGGGCCGGGGAGGCGAGTTCGGCTCTGGTACCGCTCGGACTGAGTCCGATCCGGGTGACAGAGCCGCCGTCCACTATTGCGGACGCCTTCCCTGTCCTTGACTCGGCGGTGGAGCGACTTCGGCGCCTGGACTCCACGCTCGGGGAGCGCCTTGAAGCCGAGGGCCGCGAGCTGTGCCGCCTTGTGGTGGAACACCTCCTGGTCTGCTTCCGGAGCCACGACCCCGCCATTTCCTTGGACCTGGTTATCGCAGGTCCAGTGGAGGAAGCGGAGGCCGCCGCCCGAGACAGCGTGCAGGAGGCGGTGGAGGTCGTTGCCGCCCGGTTCCAGCGGTCCCCTGCAGACGAGGACCCGGATGTACCGGGGACAGGAACCTCCCCAGCGCCGTAGGGCAATAGCTTTTGCTGTTTTGTTTTGTTTGTTGTTTGTTGTTCTTCTTTTTTTTTATGTAAAACATTAGTATGCCAAGTAATATAAGAATGGTAGGTGCGACTTATCTCCATTTACTCCCTGCTGCATGCTGGTGTGTTGTTACCTGACCCCCTGGCCCCCTGGTAAGTAGGCTCTAAGTTTTGAGGCTAGCTACCACCAAGTCAGAGGCCAGACCTGCATGCAACTCACGGCAAACGTCAGTGTCGCACCTACGGGACCTACTCTGAGTTGACCTTTTCCGCTATTCGAGGTCCGGAGCGTTTGCTGTCCGGGCCAGGAGCCAGGATGTTTGTTCATGGGATAGCAGGGTGTGTGAGTTAAGGGTACGGAACCAGGCAAAACTGCGACACAGCCCTGGACTATCCTTAGTCCAAAACACCTTAGCTCTGGTCCGGTCCTGCAGTCGTTCGGACCTCTCCTAGCGAAACAAAAGGTAACCGCGCTGCCTTGAAGTCCTCGGAGGCGCAGCCGGACCTTGCTGCTGAGGTTAGGGGGTGTGCCATTAGCTTAGGGGGTGGTCCGGAGCACTAAACGCACTGTTCCTGATACTGGGGGAACTCACGGCGTGGTAGGGAGTGTTCAGTGCTTAGGGTATGAGACCAGGCTAAGCAGCTGACAGCTCCGTGCTACCAAGGCGAGCCCCTTTTCTCTGGACCTGGCACCCAGTATTCCGGACCTCCTTCCCAGCCTCTGTGCTAACCGCTTCACACTCAAGCTGCTAAGTCCTGCTGGTTCCAAGGAGATTTTTGGCAATAGTAGGATTCCACGCAGGGGTTAGGAAAAATTGAAACGGATGGCAGCTGAGTAAGCAGTAGGGTAACAGCGGAGACAAGAATTTCAGGGCTAAACTCTTTCTTTAATCAAGCGGTACAGGGCGTCATGTGATGTCAGCCAGAGGTCGGGATTACAAGGGCGGACCTTCACCGCTCTGGTCCACATGGTGGTCCTATTTAGCTTACAAAAAGAAAAAGGAGTTGCCCTGAATTTCTTGCCTACGGATAAAACTTACGGAGGTGCTCTATATTCCAAGGGTTCGGCAGCGGAACTCCTTCCTCCGTGGCGAGGCGAACGCAACCGGGGCGACTAACTTCTGTCACCTTGAAGGGGCCTTCCCAGCTGGGGGAGAGCTTGTTGCGCCCTTCTCGGCTCAAGATGCGCCTCAGGACCAGGTCTCCAGGTTGGAGCACCTTGCCCCGCACGGTTCGCTCATGATAGCGTTTGAGCGATTGGTTGTACCGTGCGTTCCGGATTGCAGCTTGCCATCTTTGCTCCTCGACGAGGTCGACGTCGTCGCACCTTGCTTGTTCCTGCAAAGATTCATCGAAAGCTTGGACCCGTGGGGAGCCCAAGAGTATTTCTGGTGGGAGGCATGCCTCGGCCCCGTATACCAGGAAGAATGGGGTTTCCCCGGTTGCTCGGCTGGGTGTGGTCCGGATCCCCCATAGCACGCAGGGGAGCTCATCAACCCACTTCGCACCGTGCTTTCCCAAGCAGTTGAAGGTGCGGGTTCTGAGCCCCTTGAGGATTTCTGCGTTAGCTCTCTCGACCTGTCCATTGCTCCTAGGATGTGCTACAGAGGCGAAGCATAACTGGATGCCAACGCCGTCGCAATAGTCCTGGAAGACCTGGCTCGTGAACTGGGTCCCATTGTCCGTTATAATACGGCTAGGGACGCCGAACCGGCACACAATGGATTTAAGGAAAGCTGTTGCAGTTCCTTGGGTGATGCTTACTACTGGGGTTACCTCAGGCCATTTTGTGAATTTGTCAATGGCGACGTAGAGGTACCGGTACCCACCGACAGCTCTAGGGAAAGGTCCCAGGATGTCCACCCCCCATACCGCGAAGGGCCAAGAGGGTGGAATCATCTGCAGAGACTGAGCCGGTGTGTATCTGCTTTGCGTGGAACTGACACGCCTTGCAGGACCTTACTAGCTCAGCTGCATCCTGGAGCGCTGTCGGCCAGTAAAAGCCATGCCGAAAGGCTTTACCGACCAGCGTACGGGACCCTGAATGATTCCCGCACTCGCCTCCATGGATCTCCGCGAGTAAATCACGGCCCTCCTCCCGGGTTATGCATCGCATGAGGATGCCATTGGCGCCACGCCTGTAGAGATCCCCTTCTACTAGCGTGTAGCGTTTGGCCAACCGCACTATGCGCTCAGCAGACACACGTTCTTCGGGAAGGATTTTGTCCTTCAGGTAGTCCCGGATCTCTGAGATCCGTGCATCGGGACTGCCCTGAGCCATTGGATGTGTCCCTGATGACATGCCGGGGTCATCAGTCCACACGATCCTTGGTGGGCTCCAGAGGTGGAGGACCACCGGGACTGCTAGCTTCGAGGTGCTAGTTCTGCCCCCTTCGCCCAGTTCGGCTGGCTGGGCGGTTGGTCTCAGCAGCTGTCTTTCGAAGACGCCCTCGGGTACTGGGCCCCGAGTCGATGCCCTCGCGGAGAGGTCATCTGCCACTGAGTTGAGGTTCCTGGGAACGTGCTGCAGTTCCAGGACCTCGAAGTCCTTCTCGAGCTCCCTCACTCGCATGAGGTATGCTGCGAGCTGGGGGTTATTGCAGCAGCACTCCCCCCGGACCTGTCGGATCACCAACTGTGAATCCCCCTTAACCAGGAGCTGCTTGATTCCCAGTGACTGAGCGATCATGAGCCCAAAGATCAAGCCTTCGTATTCCGCCATGTTGTTAGTGGCTTTGAATTCGAAGCATACTATGTACTTTACTTGATCCCCGTTTGGGTCCACGAGGGCCACCCCTGCTCCGGACCCTTTTTCGCGGGCGGACCCATCGAAGAAGAGAGTCCAGTGCGGCTCGGTGAAAACCCGGACGGTCCTGTCTGGCTGGGAAGGTTCCGCCTCGGCTTGCGGACCTCCAGATTCCGAGGCGGTGGGAGTCCACTCTGCGATGAAGTCGGCCAAGACTTGGCTCTTGGCAGCACTTCGGGGCTGGAAGTCGAGTTGGAACTCTGCCAGCTCCGCAGCCCATTTGGCGATATTCCCAGTAGCGTTAGAATTGCGCAGGATTGCTCTTAATGGGTAAGAGGTCACCACGACAACCTTATGCGCCTGGAAATAGTGGCGCAACTTTCTGGAAGCAATAAGTAATGCGTAGGCGAACTTGTGAGCTTCCAGATACCTGGCCTTCACCCCGTGGAGGACTTCACTGATGTAATAGACTGGCTTCTGGGTGGTCCGGACCTTAGTGGCAGGTCCGAGGCCATCTTCCCCAGCCAGGCTGGCCCCCTGGGCGGCTTGGCCTCCAGCTTCTGGTGGCTTTCCGCCTTGGCAGGGCAACGTGTCAACCGGACCTCCGATATCGGGGCCGGCTGCAGCTCCCGTGGTGGGCGGACCACCACCTTCCACTTGGGGGACCCCGGTGTCTCCTTCGTGGGGATGGGCTGGTCGCTCGGCGACCAAGACCATGCTTACTACCTCGGATGTCGCCGCGAGGTAGAGAAACAGGGTCTCACCAGACTCTGGCGCCACTAAAACGGGCAGAGTAGTGAGATGCTGCTTCAACTCCTGGAAGGCTTGCTCAGCCTCTTCGGTCCATATGAATGGTCCGGACTTCCTCAAAAGCTTGAAGAAGGGCAGGGCTCTCTCAGCTAGCTTTGAGATAAACCGGCTGAGGGCTGCCAAGGACCCAGTGAGTTTCTGGAGGTCCTTAATGCAGGCCGGCGGCCGCATAGCCTCGATCGCCCTGATCTTGGTTGGGTTTGCCTCAATGCCGCGATGTGACACTAAGAACCCTAACAGTTTACCAGCCGAGACGCCAAAGACGCATTTCTCGGGGTTCAGCTTCGTGCGCGTTGTGCGCAACCTATCGAAAACAAGGGCTAGGTCTTCCATCAAGGTCGACCCTACCCTGGTCTTGACAACAATGTCATCGACATAGACCTCTACTATGTTTCTGATCAGGTCATGGAACGTGAAGTTCATGGCACGCAGAAACGTAGGTAAAGCATTCCTCAGACCATATGGCATTACAACGTAACAATATAAACCATCTACTGTTACGAAGGCTGTATGCCTCTTATCCTCCTCATCCATCTGGATCTGATGAAACCCAGAGTACGCATCCAAAAAAGACAAGAGTTCACACCCGGAGGTGGAATCTACTATCTGGTCTATGCGCGGGAGGGGATAAGGGTCTGGAGGACATACTTTGTTGAGGCTGGTGTAGTCGATACACATCCGAAGCTTCCCGTTCGCCTTGGGGACGACCACCGGGTTGGCCAGCCACTCGGGGTGATGGACCTCCTCGATGAAGCCTGCGTCCAGGAGCTTCCGGACCTCCTGACGGATGAAGTCCTGGCGCTCCACGGACTGCCTCCGTGGCTTTTGCCGCACCGGCTTGGCGTCTGGGTTGATCTTCAGACGGTGCTCAATCACTTCCCTAGGGATCCCAGGCATCTGCGACGGTTCCCAGGCGAACACGTCGACATTTGCCCGGAGGAAAGCAACGAGCGCGTCTCCCTATTTCTCTCCCAGATTCCCTGCGATGCGGGTGGTCTGGGAGGGCTCCGCCCCGATCTGGATGGTCTTGACCGGCACGTCCTCGGGGTCGGAAGGGCGTACCTTGGGCACCTTTGGTTCCTTAACAGGAACCTTGGCCCGAGAGGTCGAGGGGTTGTCCCCCGCCGGGTTCGCTGCGTCAGTAGCGAGAGCATGGAGCTTCTCTACTGCGGCGACGGCTGCGTGGCGGTCTCCCGGCACGGTGAGAACACCCGCCGGGGACGGCATCTTCACGACCAAGTACCCGTAATGAGCAACGGCCATGAAGCGGTACAGTGCCGGTCTGCCAATGATGGCGTTGAACGGCAGGTTGACTTCCGCGACATCGAACTGGACGTTCTCTGTGCGGAACTTCTCCGGGGTCCCGAAGGTGACCGGCAGGTCGATCTTCCCTTTCGGGTAGATCGGCACTGGACCCACGCCGGAGAATGGGCGCGTCGGAGCCAGGCGCGACTCCGGAATCTGCAGCTGTTTGAAGGCTGCGTGGCTGATGATGTTGAGGGCGGCCCCGCCGTCGATCAACACGTGGTGGAGCCGTATGTTGGCGACCACTGGAGATGTGATGATCGGCAGTACGCCAGCCCCAGCCATGTTTTCTGGGCAGTCGGCCGGCCCGAAGGAAATGGTGGTGTCTTTCCACTTGTGGTGTGGAGCCACCCCAGGGACACTCGGCCTGACCGAGAGGACTTCTCGGCGCAGGGCCTTCACGTCCCGCCGGGAAGAGACAGCCTCTTGCGACGTTCGTTGTCGCTGGATTCGGAGCTGGAGTGGCCTAGAGCGTAGACGCTCTTGAGCTCCCGCTCCGGGGGCTGGTAGCCCATCTCCTTGCCCCCAGCGGCGGGCCCACCGTCGCTGGCAGCCTTCCCCTTGCCAGGGCGCTGGCACGGGGGCGAGTCATCCTTGGTCGGACGCTCTCGGCGCTCACTGAGACGCCGCTGCACGAGCTTTTGTATCTCGCGGCAGTCGGCGGCGCTGTGACCGCTGTTGGGATGAACAGGACATGAGCCGCCACCATTCCGCGCCTGTTGCCTCGGGCGCTTGCCGCCGGTGTCGCGGCCTCCAGGTGCTGCCGCAGCGACAGGGGCCCCTTCCAGGAACCTCTCAGGGCGTCGGCCCTTCTTCTTTTTCTTGCCGTTCTCTCGGGCGGCACCGGCAGAGGCGCCTGGCTGGGCAGTCCTGTCCTGTTGTGGGGAGTGCCACGCACGCCCCTCTGCGGCCCTAGCGCACTTGTCCGCCAGCGCATACAAGGTGGCGACGTCCTGTACTTGGCGGGTCGCCAGTTTCTCCAGCATCTTCTCATCACGGACGCCTTGCCGGAAGGCTGTGATGATGGACGCGTCGGAGATGCGAGGGATTGTCCCCCGCACCTTGGCGAAACGAGCGATGAACGCTCGGAGGGATTCGCCAGGCTCCTGGCGTACTGCATGGAGGTGGGCCTCCACGCCGTACTGCTGGCACGCACTCGCGAAATTCGCCTGGAACAGAGTGCAGAGCTCCTCCCAGGACCGGATTGACCCGGGGGAGAGGTTCATGAGCCAAGTCCGGGCCGGCCCAGACAAGGCGACAAGGAAGTATGACGCCATAACGGCGTCGTCTCCGCCAGCCGCTGTGATAGCGGTGACGTACACCTGCAGGAATTCCGACGGGTTGGTATTCCCGTCGTACTTTTTCGGCAGGTGCGGCCGGAACTTCTGCGGCCAGCGCGCGGAGCGGAGACTGTCCGCGAGTGCGGCGCAGCCAACTCCAGCCGATACGACCCCGGGTGGCGTTTGCACGCCAACCGGGGGTGGCGCGTAAGCCGGGGGCTTAGGTGCTGCAGCGGCGAACGCCGCGTCAAGGTTCTTGCCCTTGGCGGCACTTGGCTGCATCCGTGGTTGCTCCATGGTGGTGGGGGTGCCTGCTCGCCGGCGGTTGAGCTTGGCTCGAAGGTCTTCCGTCTGCGCGCTCCTTACTGAGGGGGAGCGCGCGGATGTTGCCGCATCGTGCTGCCTGCGGCGGTTCGACCTCCCCCCGCTGCTGGGAGGGAGTCGTGACCCAGTCCTAGCCGGGCCAGGGGTGACCTCGGCTAGGTGGATCAGGCGATCTACATCGCTTCGCCACTGCGCCAGGGCGCTAGGTGAGGCTGTCGGCCCCGGGGGGTTACGAAGCAACTCCCTGGCTGCGGCGAGCGGGCCGCTAGCAGCAGCGGGGTTCGCTGTGGCGGCGTTTGCCGCTACAGCACTTGTTACTGCAGTATTTGCAGCGGCGGCGCCCCCCGCGGGGCGTCGAGGGAGCCGCGGCGTCCGCGCCGCGCCCTCAGAACGGTGGGGGGAGGCCTGCGACCCAGTCGAGGCCACCTCCTCTGATGCGGCTGCATCCTCATGGAAATCGCGGATGCGCACCATCATGCGGTGAGAGATGAAGCTAACTGATGCTTACCCCCTACCTGGTGCGCCAAATGTCGGGGCGGACGTGCTCCTGGTCAGGTGGCGGAGTGCACCTGGCCGAGATCCTAATTACTGAGAGTAGTTAGGGGGAGCAATCGTTGTTAGCTAAGTTGGTGGTGGCACGATGGTGGCGAGAGGATTTAGAGTGGTTCGGGCCGCCGGAGCGTAATACCCTACGTCCACTGTGGGTGTGTTCTTGTATTTCGTGGGCCTTCAGAGGAGTCTCCGAAGCCTGTCTGGATCCGTCTGAGTCTGTCTAAGTCGTCTGTGAGCTTGTCCTTCTGTGTTGCGTATGCCTCTCCTTTTATAGCCCAAGGGGGGCATGTACATGGTGGCCGGGCCCCGACAAGTGGTCCCGGCCCATTTCTTCTATGCTACAGCTCTACCTTGTGCCTGATGTCCAACGCTCCCATGCTTCGCGCCTGTACCACCGTCGTGACCTGGTATGGCCTGGAGATCCGCCATATCGTCCTGTCGTCTGGATACGGCGCCGTGCCGTCCTGCCTTACGCCGTCCTGTCCTATCGGCTGCTAAACCCGCTGAGAGGCTTCAGAGGCCGAGGGGCAGGTGATGCGCACGCGTGACAGGACAGGGCGCTCGTAGTAGCGTTGTAGCGCCGCTGCCTAGTATTATGCTGAGCGCGGCAGCCGCGCGTGGCGCGGCTCATGATGAGTACAGCGTACTTGTTTACTCAATATAGACCCCAGTGTAGCTGGGGAAATCAACTGTAGTGCCCTGTTATCGCCGCCGCGCCTTGGTAAGGCGCGCCCTTTTGCGCCGCCTGCCAGCGGCGGTGCCAGCGGCGATGGGGGCACGCCCGTCTGACAACGGCGGCGTCGGCGGGCGACGGGGGCACGCCGCCTGCCAGCGGCGGTGCCAGCGGCGATGGGGGCACGCCCGTCTGACAGCGGCGGCGTCGGCGGGCGACGGGGGCACGCCTGTCTGACAGCGGCGGCGACGGCAGGCAACGGGGGCACGCCCGTCTGACACTCGTGGTGTCAGCAGCATCGGGGCGTGCCAGCCTGACAGCGGCGGTGTCAGCGGCATCGGGCACGCCCACGTGCCCGCAATAAATGCGGCAGGTGGGCGAGGCGCCCGCCTGAAGGCCCCGCCACGCGCCCTGTGGGCACGTGGCAACACGAGACCTTCCCGTGCCCTGTGGTCACGTGGCGGCCCCAGACCACCGAAGGTGCTGGCTCCGGACCTCCATGTGCTCTGCGGGCACGTGGCGCCCCCGGACCACCGAGGGCGCTGGCTCCGGACCTCCACGCGCTTCTGCACGTGGCGGCCCCGGACCACCGAGGGCGCCGGCTCCGGACCTCCCCGTGCTCTGTGGGCACGAGGCGGCCCCGGACCACCGAAGGTACGGGCTCCGGCCCGAGAGGTCCGGACCTCTCCTCGCGTGGCTGGGGGAGGCTCGGTCCTCGAAGGAGGTCCGGGGCCTCCCCTGTGGGCCGGGCGCGTGGCCCTAGCTTTCCCAAGGCGTGGGCCGGGCCCATCTGTATGTGGCCTTAGGCCCTCCTTGTACTGCAGTAGTTACCTCCCTTAGTGATCTTCGTCTAGTGTAAGCGGGTACCCGGTTAGCTGGGTACCGACACCATTTATGCGTATGTGAGCCCGTGATTGTGATACCCCGGGTATCACGCTGTGCATCTCATGAGCATCATGTAAATTTTTCATGCATGAATGTTGGTTGAATGAATCAGTGTTGCTTTGTTTGGTGAGCCGTGAATGCAAGTACTTCAAAAAGGAAACCTAGGTGTCAAAATTCTTTTTCTCCCAAAGTACTGAAAGAATTTAGAACTTTGCCTCTGAATTCTGCTAATTTATGGGGTGTTTCAAGAAAAAATGTGCATACCAAAGTTGTAGAGCATAAAATTCTAAGCAACTTTGGTATATAAACTTTCTCCAAATCCATCCGTTTTCATTTTTTTAATCTTCCAATCAAACAGAGGGAATTTTCTGGTCGAAAATTCAAAAGGAAATTGTTTTTCTCCTTCGTATGACATTTGGGCCCCACCGGCCCCTCCCTCTTCCCTCTTCCTTGCAAGTGGGCCGGCAGGGTGCCTCTTCTTTCCCGAAGAACCGAGCGCCGCCCCCTCCCGCTCGCGGTCTCCCTCGCCCGGGAGAAAGGGCGTCGTCGCCCTCCCTGCTCGTCTCCTTCCCCGTGGCGTCCCCCTGCTCCTCCCCTTCCATGGCTCCTCTCCTGCTCCTCCCCGCGCCATCCACCAGCCCGGCCTCCTCCCTGCTCCTCCCCTCCATGTTTGACGCCTCCTCCCTGCGCCTCTTCTTCCTGTGGCAGCAGCAGCCAAGCTGCTGGCCGGCCCTGTCTCCCCCGGCTAGTGCCCTCTAGGGAGCAAGCTCTAGCCACCAGCCTCCGCATCCTTCCTGCTCCTCCGTGCCTGTCGCCCCTCCCCATTGAGCTTCCTCCCCCTGCTTCTCTTTCCTCCGTGTAGCAGGCAACTAGCCCCTGTCCCTTCTTCTCTGGATAGAACAATAACTCCCAAGGTCATGTTCCTTTTCCTTTTTATTCCTGTTGAGTAAGCATCTATAAAAGTGATTTGATTTTGAGATTAAGCCATATCTTGGCAGTTCAATCTTTGCTTATATGTATCTGTGCATAGTGATGATTGGTGTAGGATGTAGTTTTACCTTTGGAACTGATATCTGAAAGTAATTGTTGTGTATACCGTTGTGACACTTTCTTTTCCGGTAAATTATTGTTGTATAATTTTACTTAGGTCAATGACTTGCCGGTGTGATTATTTCCGATAAATGAAAGTAGACACAACTGGTATGATAGACCATTATTACTTGATGAATAAGTGTAAATCGGTAGAGTTACTTTGAAATTAATTTTGAAAACCACTTTCAGTTGCCCTCTATGTTACTTTCTGAATTTTTGCAACCCAAGCAGGCTTTAGGTGTAGGGTTATGTAATCTTCACTTATGTATGTATATACTGTACTTAACTGCTGGTTGTCCTTCCTGTAAAAACTAGTAGTGATTTTACCTCATATAAATGTACTGTGCTGTAGGTTTGCCTCTATCGTTGAATAGTGATTTAGCGTGTTGCTGCTTATTTGAGAACCATACAGAGAATATTGTCCTATTTAATAAATTAGCTTATCTCGATGACCTTTTATGGAAGGATCCTTGTTGGTCTGATCTTTTTTTTCCTTTTGTAAGTTGATTGTCTTAGATTGATGAGAAAAGAGGTTGCTTTCAAAACAGTAAATGTACTTTAGCATGTTCAGTGTAATTCCATGAGACCCGCTTAAGATTTCTCGATATGTACCATGTGTTTGTCGGAAGGTTCCATCACGCCTTGGTGAGTCTCCAACATACACTATATATATCCTGTTAATACTTATCCTACAGATAGCTGCTCTAAGACTTAGAATGGACATATGTTAGTATGGTTATATCGGGCCTGTAGTATTGTCGCTGAATTCTCTTCATGATTTATTTGTTCATCGTATTGTTCAATGTGGTTATTTAGAAATTAGTATATAACTTGAAGATTGCAATTTTGCTTTGCTTAAATCTGCATGTTTTCCGCTTAGAGGCTGCCAGTTACATGACTTGGAGTGGTTGTTAAAATGAGTCTTCCTGTGCCATCTGATGATTTAAGTCTTCTGCTACTCCTATTCAGTTAATATGAACTGCTGTAGTAATCCAAATACTACACTAAGTTTACAGTGGCTTATTTAATGTGTTGGCAAGTAGAAATTGTTCCCTTCTTTCATCCTTGGTTAATATCGTTCATATTTCTGCTTGCATCTGAGTGCTAGTTTATCTGTAACTCTCAACCTTTTTCATTGTTGCATGTTGATTGCCTTGTCTATGCCTAGTCACTTTATATTGTTTAGGCTTGAGCTTGCTAGTGCATATTTAGAATGTGTAAACTAGTTAGGCCATGTTCTTAAAGCGTGCATCCTTCTA
Organism: Paspalum vaginatum; assembly: GCA_030272315.1. Taxonomy (NCBI): domain Eukaryota; kingdom Viridiplantae; phylum Streptophyta; class Magnoliopsida; order Poales; family Poaceae; genus Paspalum; species Paspalum vaginatum. The sequence continues at coordinate 50,524 of JAMSGZ010000159.1, read as the reverse complement.
TCTCCAGAAAATCTCATCTTACACTTCTCTGCTTATTTCTTGCACCCTTGCATGCTTGTTTTTGCATTCTTGCATTAATGCATTATTCATTTCATACATATATAGGTACGCTAGTTGAAAGCGAGATGTCGTTCAAGAAGAATCTTTGGGGTACATTATCATGGTGTTTTTTGGAGGAGTAATTACCTGAAGCCTGAAGTGCTGATTATTTCTAACTACCGATGTTCCCTGAGTACCCAGACAAGCCCCAGTGCATTACCTATTTTCTTTGAGTCCTTTAAATAGAAAAATGGGTTATGCCTGTGCACTAGAGTTAGGAATTGATTGAAACCCTAGAGCATGATTAATCCGTATCCAGCATAAAAATCCCATACACAGTAGATGGCTTAGGTGGCATAGGCCTAGAACGGAACTCTTTTACTAAAGTTAATTGGTTAAGAATGAGAAGGATGTTAATAATTTGATAGACATGCGGCGGGATCAGTTTCGTTTTCTGATATTATTATGCTATGATTAATGCCATGGACCATGATCCTACCTGTGTCGCATAAGGCCGTTCGATGTGTGGCCTGGTCGGGCCGAACGCGCCTCGTTCACTTCCGTCCTTAACGGGCTCCGGTAAATCTCTCATCCTGTTGTACCTAAGTGTCGGAACTAGACGAGACCAGTTGGAAGGAGGAGGTTGGGCGGGTGTCGAAGGGCCGACACCCGGGTTCGGTGAGGATGGTTCCGACCAGGTGGCATTGGATGTTAGGTTGTCATATGTGGGCTCGGTGTACACGCATATGACGATGTGGGCTCGGTGTACACGCATATGACGGGTGTCTGAGTATCCCTCTCGAGAGGTTGAAAATCGATTCGAATCGTTTGTGGCTTGCCGGTTGTAAGTTGTCTGATCGCGACCAACATCGTAGCTAAGAAGTGGAATGATCTAGTAATGAATGTTTTCGCAGAGTGATTGCTTTGATTGCTAATAGAATAGGTGAACTTCGTATAAATAGGTCAAGTAAAAAGGAATAAGAACAAGTTCCCTTAAAAAGGCTAAGGATCCACAAATAGGCTACTGCAGTGTGTGTTGACCAACCTACCTCGGCTATAGGTTAGAGTCGGGTTAAACCCCAGTAGTCGGGTAAGTCTTGCGGAGTATCTAGTATTCAGGGTTTGTTGTTTATGTTTTTCTTCGGATATAGACTCTCGAGCTTATCCCTATTGCTTGAAGAAGATGTTTAAAACGATGTTCTTGTGGTGGTTCTCCCACCTCTTAAAGTTGAAGGAATAAAGAATCTTAACGTGGAGTTCCTTTTCATATCCCTGAAGCTGTTGATGTGGAGCAACATCGGTGGGCTCGGTGTTGGTTTCACATATGGTTTTGTCGTGATTATTAGAGTTCCAGCTGGCGGTACTTACTTCCGATGTAAGTTCTAAACTCTGTTTATGCATTTATGGAGATTACTCCGGTTCGTATCTATACTTAATCACTTTTGGTTTGTAATAATTAAACTTTATTTTTATACAACTGCTTGTGTTGAAGTAGTCCAGTGGCTCGTTGCGCGTCAACCAGTGTATATTTGATTCTTGGAAATAATGGCGTTGTCAGGAACCCTTAAGGGACCCGACAGACCACCGAGATTAACTTGGTATTGGTGATTTAGTCAAACTAAAGTGCTAGGACTAGGTTAATTTGGGTGGTTCTGCCACAGTGATGTCCACATTGTACTCTATAAAAATGTTATACTACAATTTTAAAACTAATTCACTCCGTTTCATGAGAAAATTATGCACCTTAACTACAAATTATTTGATCTTAGCTTCAGAAGAAACAACAAAAGAATAAGAAAAGAAAGAAAACGCATGAGAAAACATAAACAAAATATAAAAACATAAAAACAATGGAAAGAGAGGAAAATACACACAGCCTGATTTCTCGGCTCACTTAGATAACCCAATGTTTTACTTTTCCAGCTTTAGGAAACAGTCCCACCATCTTTCAACAATTTTGAGATGATTTCAGCCTATGTGTCGCAACGTTAATTTTTAGGTGGTAAATCTAACTTAAAGTGAGAGGGTGTTCGGCCATTTCAATGGAGGTTTTATTTCATTTTCATTAAGGCTTTGTTTGGCTGTTGCAGCACTGGCTCCGACTCCCTCTACACTGTTGAATAAAGCCCCTTTTCACTTTCCAACTGAAACGAATGGGGAGGAGCTGCAATTTTGTGACTTGGGCTCCGGGCTCTGACTGCTACAGTACCTACACAGCGCTTGAGACAGAGCTGCTAGGTGCCATACCTAGGGCTGAGTCAGCAGATCGTCTATCTCATCGTTTATATTCAAATTTTATTTTGTTTACAGTGTAGCTACAATGTTATTTTCATACTATAAACGACGATCTAAGACCAAGTCCAGTAGATCACGTAAAAAAAGACACTGTATTTCATATTATCAGGCCACCCCTGTATCTGCCACTAATGGTACAGTAACATGTTTGTTGATATGATAAGTTATTTACAAAAAGGGATAAAAAGAACATGCGAGATGGGAGTTGATGTTACCTACTTACCTAGACAAGAGTAGATGTCACATTTTGTAATTGTGCCTTGAAACTCTCACACAGGGAATAGACCTAGAAGGTATTGAAATATTTTATTAAGAAAAAAATATCCGATGATTGTTGTCTTGCAAAGCCAGAGAGCTTGCAAAATTGTCGGTTTTAAATTGGAGACTTGAATTCCTATCCGTGGTGTCGATTAAGAGTTGTAATTCGCGTTTATTATAATAGCAGTAAGATTTGGCATCAGCGAAGTAGTACTCATTCGTTCTAATTTATAGGCCATTTGATTTTTTTTGCACTAAATTTGACCACTCATCTTATTCAAGAAATATTAAAAATAAAAAAATTAAGTTGTCATTAAATCATACTCCATCCGTTTAAATTTATAGATTGTTTGGTTTTTTTGACATTAAATTTGACCAACTCATCTTATTCAAAATATATGTGTGAAAATCTAGAAAAAAATCATTCATGGTTAGAATACATTGCATGCTAATCTAAATCACAATGAAAATAAGGGACCGTAATTTTAGTGGCGGTGTTTGATAGCAGCAGAGCAGATTGCGATTGGTATTTGGTACACGGGAAGTGCAGGTGCAGCAGGGATGAGCGGCAGGTGGGCGCCATTGCAAAACGCATGAGCAAACAGTCAGCAGCAACAACGGCCCACCTAGCAGGCCAGAGCAGCACTTGTTTCCAACGGTTACTTCCTCGGGTCGGGCGGTTCGAAACGATTCAAAAAACTAACCCACTGGCACGTGGGCCCCGACACCCACTGGATGGGCCGCTCCGGTCACTTGATCCGCTACGCTAAACGTAAAGCATGCAGCGCCCCGTCTCATTTCGAATTTCGAATTTCAATCCGTTTCCTTAGCGAGCAGCTTTTTGAACGATAACAATCCAACTTATTACGATGCTAACGTGGATAGTATGTGTGCTATGGCAAATGACTCCTCATAAGCGTTTCAAACAAAAGTTTCCTAGTATTTTACTTGTAGCAAAGATGTCATTTGACTCGCTTTCTCCGTGTTCAACTGTGGGAACACCCGTTTGGAACACACAAATTTTATGAGGATTGTACAGGATTTTTCACGGGAACAATATAAGGAAGGAAAGGGGGGAAAAACGTAAGGCCTGATCTAGAGTCAGTAGAAGCCCTACAAGACACTATTGCCTCAGTAGTGTTTATCTACTGGAACGCCTAAGCCCGAGTCTAGCAGATCGTCTGTATAGTTATCTATAGTACGAAAATGACACTAATAACTATACCTGCAGACAAATCAAAATTTGAATACAGAGGAACTCAGCCTAAAACGCCACGGTAATTCCAAGCAAAAAGGGAACCAAGGGACATGAATGAATAGAATAGGTGGTGTACTTGCCAACGGCATTACCAACGTCAACACACGAAGAAGACACAGGGCTAGGGCTAGGGTAGGGCGGTTTTGAATTTCAAAGGGGGGGGTACCCCAGCCAGGATCAACGGCCTAATCTAATGACGGCAAACAATTGAAAGTGGAGGGGTGTTTCCCTAAAATAGCTCCGTCTTTCCCTTCTTTTGCCTCCTCCTGCACTCCCCTCCCGTCACCTCAAATCAATCCCCTCGCCCGCTCGCCGCTGCCGCTGCCGCTTGCCGCTGCCGCTGCCCGAACCCTAGCCCTCTCCCTCTCCCGACGGAGGAGCGGGATTCCGGTTCCGCGACGCGAGGGGAATTGACCGCCACCATGTCCTCCATCGCCGCCTCCCGCCGTTCCTCCTCGTCCGCCACCGCCAAGCGCCCTGCGACGGCCGAGGGAGCAGCCGGAGGTCCCAAGGCCGCGGCGGGGCACCCCGGCGCCGCGCAGGCCAAGAAGCGCGTCGCGCTCGGAAACATCACCAATGTCGCCGCGCCAGGGCGGAAGCCCGCGCAACCACCGCCGGGCAGCGGGGTAAAGATACCTGCCTGGCCTCAATGTTTGTCTTCTTTTCTTTTCTGAATGGCTGCGAATCCCCGTGTCTGTCATTCTTGGTTGGCGCCTCTTCTTGCTCCTTCCTTCTTTGATTTGATGGAAAGATTTCTTGATTTGGGGATTTCTTGGGTTCCCAATACAATCTACTACGCGTTTTTTTTCTGTAACCGCTGTTTACAGTTCTTTTGTTGCGGTAGGAGAGGATCAGACCAGAGGAGGCGCGCTGCGATTTGGCGGCTTCCCTTTTTTTTCCTTTCACCTTCCCTTGGGGGTTCTTTCTTGGGCTTGAGATATCTTGCTTCCTATTCTTCATCAACCCCATGTAACGATTTATTAGGGGTTTAGCTTCCCAGCAACATCGTTTCCTACGGATTTTTGTGATTTTCGTACCGTTATTATCAATCTAGCAACTGTACTACTGGTAGACTAGTAGTTGAACTCGTTTCTTTTTGTGTGTGTGTGTGTGAGAGAGAGAGAGAGAGAGAGAGAGAGAGAGAGAGAGAGAAAGAGAGAGAGAGGAACCTCTCTTGCTGATTTAAGGGTAGGAGCCTACAAATGGAACTGGTGCTCTTTACTAATTTGCAATCTTGGATTCTGCTACTCTTGGTCAAAAGCCTACACCTTCGTACGTACGCATTCTATCGGCATTTCAAAACAAAGTTTCTTGGTTTTCGCAACGTGTCAATCTTTTGTCTCTGTTTGCTTTGGAATCTTCTCTACTTTGTTTTTTTAAGTACCCGTCGAGGGGAGATCCCAAACACACTACTAATAGATGCTTGATTTTGAACTAACTTGCACCTGTTTATCCAATTCTCTTCCAGAAGTTGAATTCAGCCACCACAGCTGCAACCTTGAAGAAGCCATCTTTGGCAAGTGCTCGTGGTGTGAGCTCCGTCCGGGGTTCTGCTGCGAAATTAGCTCCCGTCAGGCCAGCTCCACCGGTGCCTCGCCTTGACAGCACGATACAGAAGCACAATGCTCCCCCTCCAAGAGCGCCTACCGCTGTCGACATGCCGAGTCGCGTGCCTGCCTTGGCACCCTGCAGCAGCTTCATGTCTCCTGCACGCTCAGGAGACTCGGTTTCTGTTGATGAGACGATGTCCACCTGTGACTCCATGAAAAGCCCGGACTTTGAGTACATAGACAATGGGGATTCCTCAATGCTGGCTTCATTGCAGCGCCGGGCAAATGAGCATCTACATATCTCCGAGGATACAGATGTTGAAGGTCCGCTGAAATCCTTACAGAGATCCACTTGCACCTTTTGGCATGTTTTGTTAACCTGCTGCTGATTCAGTCGTGTGTGGCCTCTCCTTTCTTTTGCAGAAAATAAATGGAAGAAGAACACCCCTGCTCCCATGGAAATTGACCGCATTTGTGATGTTGACAATGACTTTGAGGATCCGCAGTTGTGCGCTACTCTTGCTTCTGACATATACATGCATCTGCGAGAGGCTGAGGTGACACATTCTTTTCCTGCACTCCCTGTGCCGAAAATGCTTCTCCCCTTTGTTATTATTCATGCTACTAACTCTGCTGCTGTGCTTTCCATCAGACAAAGAAAAGGCCATCAACTAATTTCATGGAAACAATTCAAAAGGATGTGAACCCAAGCATGAGGGCTATTTTGATCGACTGGCTCGTGGAGGTAAGCTTTTCTGCTAAACGTGATGAGGAGCCTAAAGATCAATCTTCCTGTCTTCCCATTGTATTCATCTTTCCCCCCTCTGTGCAGGTGGCTGAAGAATACCGTCTTGTACCTGATACTCTGTACCTGACAATTAACTACATTGACCGGTATCTTTCTGGCAACGAAATCAACCGTCAGAGGCTGCAATTACTTGGTGTTGCCTGCATGCTTATTGCTGCGTAAGATTCGACCTGTCCCCCCTTTCATTTATTTATTTCTTTCAGTTATCCCGGTAAAACAATACAATGTTGGCATAGTGATTCTGATATGTTCAAAACTGCAATTTCAGAAAATATGAGGAGATATGTGCGCCCCAAGTAGAAGAGTTCTGCTACATTACTGACAACACATACTTCAGAGATGAGGTCTGTCATCTGTTTTTTTCCCTATTATACATACCCTATAATCCCTTGTTTGTCATTGTCACTAAATAACTTGTGCACCAACAGGTTTTAGAAATGGAAGCTTCTGTACTGAATTTCTTGAAGTTTGAAATGACAGCACCTACAGCAAAATGCTTTTTGAGGTGCTTATCTGTTCTATCTCGTTTTAGTAAAATTCATGAAGATTATACTAATCTAACTTCACCGACTCCTCTTCTTCTTGCTTCCAATAGGAGATTTGCCCGTGCTGCACAAGTATGTGATGAGGTACTGCACTGCTATATAGTCAGTCAGCTTCTGGTTACTGGGAGGAATTCCATAAGCTTATCTGAATGTATGAAAGCATTTCACTGACAGCTTCTGTTTCTACAGGATCCTGCTTTGCATCTTGAGTTCCTTGCCAATTACGTTGCCGAGCTATCACTGCTGGAGTACAATCTATTATCATACCCTCCATCGCTAATAGCTGCCTCAGCTATTTTCTTGGCGAGATTTATACTCCAGCCAACAAAGTATCCATGGGTAGGTAGCATTACCATGTTGCTGTTTTTCCATAAATATATCTGTAGCAGTTGATTAATGAAGCGGATTTTATATGCTATAAGCTAACTCACACATCTCACTGTCAATTGGAAGCAGAACACCACACTTGCTCACTACACACAGTATAAGCCGTCGCAATTGAGCGACTGTGTAAAGGCGTTGCACCGCCTTTTCAGCGTCGGTCCTGGGAGCAACCTTCCAGCGATCAGGGAAAAGTATAGTCAACACAAGGTAACTGGACCTGGTCCTCAATTTCTTAAGTTAACAAATCTGTAGCTGGTACGTACTGATGACATCCTCTCCCTTTCCATCCTCAGTACAAATTTGTTGCAAAGAAGCAGTGCCCACCATCAATTCCCACCGACTTCTTCCGAGACACGACATGCTGCTAGACTAGAAGAGAGCCCAGGAGTAGTTCCAGTTGCTTACTGAAATTTTTTCCTCGTGTGGCTCAAATGCCCAGTCAGGGTAACACTAGAAGGGAGCTGTGCAGTGCAGGTGGGTTGGTTGATGCAGGACGTGCTGATGATCCCTGTCGTTTCAGGTGATTAGAAGAGTGTAGATCTTCTAGATCGATGATTTGAAGTCTGCGGGCATGTTAGGGGGGCATTGGCGTGATTTTTCTATGTGTTCCTTCTCCTGCTTCCCGCTGTAATTTTCCTGTATCTAGACCAAAGTTTGCAGGCGCATGTAAATCGGAGTTGTGTAGTAGATCATAACATCTCGTTTGGAGTTGGTAGTCGTCAGTGACTTGAAGCAGGGCTACCAAGCTTGGCAGCTCCCTTGTTTGATGATGAAAATCTGTGAGATTTGCTGTTGCACTTGTAGTCTGACAATAAGAGTACAATGTTTTAGTAGTGCTCATTCTGAATAAGCTGGTGCTCTGTCTCTTGTTCTTGAAGTGATGCGGAGTTGAGATCGGATAATGGAGATAATGTAGAGTTGAATTTATCGAATAATATTGCATTTACCTTGAGATAGTGGAGAGGTACATTTTTTTAGAAATCATATATAAGTAGCAGTGTTTCTTTTTTTGGAGGTGAAGAAGTGGAAAGTGGAAACACACAGATTGCAGAGGCTCGGTGATAAATTTGATATTCGTAGTACACCAGGTGGAACGGAAACGGAACATGCGTAGCACAAAGGGACCCGATGCTACGAATCAAGAATGAATCTGGACTGGAAAATCTGGGTCATGTCCCTCTCAGTTCAATGAGTATATCTGCCAGCTCAAGCCTCGAGCAATTGGAGCTGGAGCCACATGTTGAGCTAGCTGTGACTTCGCATGCCTACGTGTGTTGCAATTAACTTGAATCGGTGTTATTAGTTTGTTTATACTAGCAGGAAATAAAAGCGTATCAGCAAAGATGGTGCCAGCTGCACACTCCCTACATACTAGCATCGACAGAGATTGCTATATCTTCTAGTTCGTGCTACAACTCATTGGGCCAGGTTGATGCTTCCAGATAATCCTGCTAGGTAGCTGGTAGTTAATTGCGTTTGCATGTACTGTACTGTACTGCAGAGAGTTGGTAAGCATACATTGAGCATGCAATGATTGGCGTACTTAATCCCATTATGTTATTGTCTGTCTATGCATCATCCATATATGTTCAAGCGCGACTGATCACTGATCGACGTGTGTATACAGCCAGAACTAAAATGCGCATATACGCATCTGCAGCGGCGGATGCGCACACATGTTTTTTTCTTCCCCTACGTGGAGGTGCTCGCAATCGCCGCCCACTTGTCCAGTCGCCGACGCCATCGCCCCCGTCGCCTACCCCGCCCGACCGGCGGCGCCGCCGGTCTCAGTCGCCCGACCGACCGACACCTCCACCTGGCCGCCTGCCCGCCCCCGTCCTTCCCCTCTAAGGCCGGAAGTGGAGAAGAAGACACGCCACGAACCCCCAACCACAACCTCGAACCCTAATCCTGAACCCGAAGAGAAGTCGGCGGCGCCGGCGAGGTCTCCTGCTTCTTCCCCGGCGAGCTGGAGGCGGAGGACGAGGCGCGGAGGAAGAAGTCGCAACTGCTACTGTGGAGTTGCGACCGCCGGTGTGCGGGAGACGACAGTCACAACTGCTACTGTGCAGTTTGCGACCGCTGCCGTGCGTGGATCGCAACTGCTACAATACAGTTGCGACAGCTCCCTCGCGCGGCATCGGAACTGCTACTGTAGCAGTTACGACTGCTACAACGTGGGGCGTCACACCTCCTACAGTAGCAGTTGCGATAGCTGCAACGCGCTGCATAGACCCTAGCAGTTGCGACAACTACAACAGATATAGCAAAAGCTGTATGTGTGCACCTTATACGGTCCGTGCGCATATGCGCACAATAGAAATCATATATATATATATATAGTTTTATCTACATACGCATGTAGCTACACTCACCTTCAATAAATCAATAAGGGTTTGTCTGAATACTCATTTATCAGTTTGAATATGTTCACGTACTTATTTTAAGATACCTCAAATATCACCACATGAAAAATTACAAATCAGCTCCTGATTTTAATTTATTATGATAATACATTTATATTAGTACACATAATCAGGTATGTCCACATATCTCAGTTATACTCACATACCTCGTGCACGTACTACTACAGATAGTCCAGTATCGTTGCATACTTTGTGTACGTACCTTTCGTTCGACCAGATACCCTACAAATGTTGAGATACACAGGTGAGTGTAGCTACATGCGCATGTAGAAAAGAATTTTCCTATATATATATATATATATATATACACGCGCGTGGGGGAGGGGGGGGCATACTCTTTGGTTAGATCTGATTTGTCTACAGATAAAGAGTTTTCGCATAGTGCATATATGCAGATTTGCTCAGAGGAATTTAAAAAGATTGTCTCTCTGAGTATTTATGAAGAAATGTGGAGATATGACTACACATAACATCTCCCATCTATCATTGCGGCAGATCGAGAACTAAATCATGTGCACCCAACCAAAATGCATGCCCTGATCCTGATGTACAGTAATGCGGATTTACATACGCAGTGCACGTCTCTTTCTCAGCATATACATCTCTACACATGCGAGTTAATTAAGGTCCTTATTGTATATGGGTGTTCCCAGTGCATTGTTTCTAAAAAAACAAACTGCAGTCCTGATAAAAAAAAACACTTCAGAGGTACCGCCATGTACTTATGCATGAGCGGAATGTCTAGGTTGCACACGCCGTTACTAATAATGTTTTTGGAACATGCTTCACGGTTATCCTAATAAGCAAGCCTTGATTTGATTGGTGCAACAGAAAATATAGAACTAGTCTTAGCTCACGGCGGTTGAGTGTTCATCCGTAACAAGTAACTTGACTTATTGGAAGCTGATTATTAGTTTACTTTGCAGGGAGCCGCTGAGCTAGCTGTTTCTGACCTAATTGGACACGCATGAATTAGAATCACAGCATCATGGTTAGCTTGATTGTATTACCAGCTAGCTATGCTAGCTGCACACACCGTACCCAAGCATGCATATATAACCCTGCTGACTCATCGGAATAGTTTTTGTTGGTTGAGGTATGCATGTACTATCACTGAGCTGAGCTGGTCTTGCTACCTGGCTCAGTGCCTCATCACCATCATATATACAATTAAAGAGGTGACAGCGAATGCTGTAATGGGGGCCTTGTCATGTGCCAAGTGGCCACTTTTTTTTTTTTTTTGCTATTCAAAACAAATGAAACTTGAGAGCCTACGTGTATAATATTAGTACTACCACTTTCTCTGTCCCAAGTTATACCGACTTTGAGGCTCGTCATAACTCAATTTATCTTAATTAAATGTAAACAAATATATATAACCAAATTAGTATAGTCTAATCTATCATAAAACATATTTCCGTGATGTACTTATCTGATATGTCATAGATACAGATTTTTTTTCTGAGTATTTAGTAAAATCTTAATATATATAGTTTGGCTTAAAGATGAACTTATTAGAAATATAGCATGTTCTGGGACGGGGGAGAGTAGCTGGTCTTGCTAGCATGAGCTGTATCCTATTTGGGCATGTATGGGAGTACTTCACCTTCACTACAAACAAAAGTTTGTACATAAATATCTGAAAGGTTGTGCTGTACGTCTATGAATATGTATGTACGTCATTTGGGGATCCGGAGCATCGCGCACGTACACGACAGCGCACCAACTATGCAAGATGTCATATTCTGCATTTATAATGACGTGAGATTATTACAATCCTAGCTAGTTTTTCCTCAAACAAATTTAGACAAAATTAAGTTTAACCAAATGTTTATATATATAGAAGTATCAAGACTTATGATGCTAGATAAGCATAAATATATTCATCGTGAAACCGGTACCAGAAAAAGTGGGACGATTAATTTATTTGATTGAATCCTTTTCTCAAATCAATGGCCACAAACAAAAGTGAGGAATGGTACCAAAAATTAATTTACACCCACTGCAAAATGCTATATAGATAAATTAAAACAATAAAACCTACATCCAAATTGCCAACACATATAGCATGGTGTTATGACAAAAAATTAGTAACAAACATATATGCTCCTGAATTGTCATCTTTTACAAACTTCTAACACATACACAATCTTCTAGGACTCTAACCTGGCGTTGACACAGGGAAAGATATTTGTTGGAGTACTTAAAAGTCACAAGTTACAATCTGTTTGTCCCCGTACTAATATGATCACAATATATATAAACTCAGAAGAGCTGAGGCTCGAGACATGCCATCATCCCCAAATTTGGGCACAGGCATGGCAAGCCCCTCTTGTGCTGTCTGTGGGCTACCCCGCATACTACATGCATGGCCACTTGGAAAAGGAGAGGAGAGCGGTGTGCTGTCAGTGCTGGTACATGTACCCCTCATGCCAGCATGTTTATCCATGCTATGCTAGCATAGCACCTTGTCGCTGATCCCTACGCTTTTGTTTCTGCCATATGTTATCTCCAACAGACACTGTTGTGTATAGAGGATCATATGTATTAGGCTAGTGACATCAGACCTGTACCTATAGATGTGCAAAACAATGTTTGGATATTGTAATGTAGTTTGAAATATAGATAATAAGATAGACGATTTGATGACGCTAATCTTTTATTGTACACAGAGGACGTATCGTATCAAACAGTAAAAAAACAGTACTCGTACTAGCCCTGGGCATCACATGCACACCAAGTACCGTATCATGGAGCTTTGTGGCTTTCTAGAATCAATGGAAATCATCATAATCTGAAATGGAATCGAAATTAATCGGAGCCGGAGTTGCTTCTTTGAGGAGCTCACGGCACTCCCGCGAGGTGGGGCCCGCAAAGCAAGTGTGGGCCACACGCGAGAACAGCCAGTAGAAGCACTAGAGTATTTAACTTACCTGGCACGGCTGGATCTTCCGTGGAGGGGCGCGGTGCGGCCCTTTGTGTTTCTGATCATTATAGGCGGGGTTGGACAGTTCCGTTCTCGAATATTTGTCTCCAGTCAAACCAACCCATGCGATTTTTGCACATTTTTGAAATGTAAAATTTCACAAACATCAGTTCAAAAATACAAAAAAAAACATAGGATTTGGAAAAAAAATTCTCCAGTCTGCAATTGGACCGGACCATGGGGTGAGAAGAGAGGTCACACAGAGGATGCTGCCTGCTAGCAAAACTACCACCTCGTCGATGGGATGGATGGCTTATCTGTCTGTGTTTGTGTGTCCGTCCCTACTCCAGCGCAGCTCTGGTCAAGTGCTCAGCTTGCAAGCCATGCTCTCCTCCTCTTCCCTGTCTGGCCACGACACCATCAGCCATGTCCCAGTTAATGACCTGCTTTGGTGCCTTGCATAATCTTCCTTCCTTGCTTGCTTTTGACACTTGTACCCTTGGCTCCTTCTTCTTCCCAAGAACAGCGCCACCTTGTGCGGGGGTGGGGGCATCGTCGTAAATTCCTGTGTGTGGGATCCAACAGAACAGGGTGGCTTCATTTTCATTCCTTGGCAACCCAGACATGCCAAGCAATTATATAAATCACCCTCATGGTACCGCGTGCCTGCCTCCTGTACTGATTGATTGACAGGCTTTATTTGGCTTGGATTGGCTGCTGAACCGATCGATCGATCACAAGCAGCAGCAGCCAGAAGGAGGTATCCATCTTCCATATATCCTCCATCTCTACCGCGCGTACCTCCATGTATGCTAATTGCTAATAAGTTTAGCTTGCTCTCTCAATTTATTTTCTTCCTTCCATCAGTTAACTAGCTGAATGATTTATTAATTGTCGTCATCTTCTTAGCTTAGCTTTTCTGACGATGGTTTTGTATATATTTTTCCTTGTTATATACAGTAGTATGTTGTGTTCTTGCTTGAACATGCAGACACGTACTGACTCTCATCTCGTCTTCTGATCCAACTGAACACAGCAAGCAACAACAGGCAGAGATGACGAGCGTTTGGAAGACCAAGGTCCTGCCCGGCCTCAACAAGATCTTTGACAAGGATGGCAAGAAGGCGGCAGCTGCTGCCTTCTTCAAGTCCTTCAACAAGGTACGTGCGTACAGTATTTCAGTTAAGGGTAGTAGGAGTAATTAACATGCATGTATATATGATTCATCCATTCATTCATTCACATGCAGGAGGAGATTGGCAAGGAAGTGGAGGACAAGAAGACAGAGCTAGAGCCCAAGGTCGTCGAGGCGTATGAAGCATCTCCTCCGGAGGTTAAGGTACCACGATTATTATTAACAACTACTATACCCTGCTTTAATTTTTCATTCAGTATATATTCCCCTTCTTTTTCTTTGCGTGCGTTGGTGCCTTAATGATTAGACGTAAATATTAAACCTGCATGCAGGCTCTGTTCAAGGATAACAAACCAGTCAAGATCACCAAGAAGAACTCGGCAGCAGCCACCAAGTTCCTTGACGAGCTCGCCAAGATTGGTAAGCCCCCACCAACTTACCGTATGCTATTGCTAGCTCTGTTTTTTGAACATTTGTCGCTCATTTTTGAACTAAGGAGCGATAAATAAAAAGGAATAGAGTGAGTATATGCTTTGCTACTCCTCCTATCTCATTTAGTCTCTGATTGAGGCTCACGTAAAAGACCAAATTGCCCTCGTTCTATTCAAGTAGTAGCAATAACTCCATCAGAACATCAAATCAAACCAAGAAAAATAAAGTTGCATAATTTTTCCAGGCACTAATTTATTGTTATTTTTTAACAGTAACCAACAACCGCCTTGTTTTTGGTCCGCTACCAATCTTGTCTTTGTGCAGTGCGTGCTATTAGTCAGTTTCTGTGGGTTTATTTCCTGCTGATAGATGCTCTGTGTGTCTCCCTTTTGGATAATTAAGCTTTGTGTTGCATCAGCGCGCTTTTTATTCTCCTTTTTCTTGTTCAAACGAACGAAACTTTATTCTCCTCCGATCCATCCCTTTGTTTCTTTGTACACAACCAACCAAACGGCTGACTGCATAGGAATCTTCTCACCTACGTACTACTACTGTACTATGTTTCTTCCAAGACAAGCTCAACACAAAACAACAAAGGGAACCTACTACTACCTATGTCAACAAATTAATTAAGTCCAGTTCAACCCTCACCAACTATCCATTTCTTTCCTGGCAGCAGCAGGCTGTCTATACTCTAGCTATATATGCTGCTGCGATTCTTGTTGAATGGTAAAAAGGAAAATGGATAACTAAACATGATTATACATTAATTGAATGAATTTGTCGTCATCTGCAGATTTCCCTGGAGCCAAGCTGGTGAGCGACGCGGTGGCCAAGTCCGGCGCCACGCCTCTCGCCCCGTTGGTCACCTTCATCTTGGACAAGGCTGCTCCCTTCATCCCCAAGGCGGCGGAGGAGCCCAAGGCCGAGGCAGAGCCGCCTGCCGCCGCGCCCGCGGCCGTGGAGGAGGAGAAGAAGGAAGAGGCGGCAGCGACGGAGGAGGCTGCGGCACCGGCGGCGGAGACATCAGAGGAGAAGAAGGAAGAGGAGAAAAAAGAGGAGGCGGCAGAGAAAAAGGAGGAGGCCGCCGCCGGTGCCACCCCACCGGCGGAGGACAAGTGATCCGACACTACTCAAGAAGAACAAAGCAATCAAAGCTACCTTCTTGCACTTGCAATTGCTGCTGGTAAATCATTAAAGTTATATAATTAAAAGCGCACACTCCCTTGTCTTGTCAACAGCGTAGCCGCACAGATTAAAGTGATCAAGTAAGATACACACTTGCCATGCATGCATGAACCTAGATATATTTGCATGGGTGGAATGGATGGATGGATGCATGAACATTTGTTATTCTTTCTCTATGCATGTCACCTCGGTGGATGCGCCGTGTAAATTTGTAGTGTGGGATTTTCTCTTTCTTGTTTTGATTTGGGGTGATTAATTAAACATGTGTAATTCCCTATTTTATTTTCATATGTTTGTTGGTGGTCATATTTAAAAAAAAAAACAACTCGGTACGTGTATATAATCTTTTGCTTGGTTATTTCTTCCAGTCTCCGTATGTACAGCTGTGGCATGGTATTTTTACATAAATGTAGTGTGTAAGCTCTATTCATCGTCAAATACATGGTCGCCGGACCTTTACACGGCAGATGAGGCGATGTGTATATGGTATGGTGTTAATTAACCTATTAGTAGCTAATGACATCATCACGGCGCATATTGACTAGTATATATTAAAAATGGTGATGACAAGAAACGGATAGGAAAAATTAGGTACCAAATCGATGATGGCACGTAACTTGTGATGCAATCGGCTTCGATCGGGCCCTCAACGTTCAAGGACAAGGACGGAAAAGGACGTGATCTCAATCCCCTCTCTCAACTCCCATTTGCCAGCTTGTGTGCTAGCTGCAGGCAATAGAAATAGAAATATTCAGAATGAAGCATCATTGATCAACAGGTCACGCCAGGAAATCAATCAACATACATATAAATAAAGAAAGAAAGAAAAATAAAGATTCAAAGAGAAGAAGTGATCGAGTGATTGTATGATTGATAACTGATAAGCCAACAGCCGCCTATATCAATTGGACAGACATTTTGTTCTGTGTATGTCATAGTAGCCCGATTTAATTTAATTTGGGCAAAGAGGTAATTTCGCCCTGGCTAATTAGCTACCTTTGTCCAGGCAAATACCATGGGCCGCTGCGGTCGCCCCCGTATATGCATCGATCGCAAGACCGGCCAGGTCCACGCGTTCACGTACGTGCATGCGTCTCTCGTGACCGAACCCCCCCCCCCCCCCCCACATCTCAACTCACGTGTGTACGTACATACGTGGGCAATTATTTAGAATAAGAATCATATATAATGGATATTAAGGCCCGCTTGGATCAGCTAAAAATTAGTTACACCCAACCAGCTAATGGACACTAATAGATTGGACTACACCTATTTGGATAAGACATTGCCAATTTTTAGCGAGTACTCCGTAATAATTGATCGGGTGTACCCCCGTAAGATTATTTGAGTGTACTAAATCGATGGCTTGCGGATGCCCGGTGGAAATAAAACGGGCACTTCATCCGTAGTTGAGGGGGTCACTCACTTACTTTATTTGTACTGTACGATAGTAATACAGAAAGAGAGGTTGTATGTAGGCCTTGGCCCACTCGGCCCAGTCCAGTGCAGTGCAGTCCTCTTCCCCTCCCTCCCCACAGCCGCGCTCGTCGTCTCCACCCACCCCCACCCCCACCCCATGGCGGGCTACCGCGGCGGCTCCTCCTCCTCCTCCGCCGGGGGAGGCGCGGCGGCCGCTGCCTTCGCCACGCGGATGCTGCTCCTCCTCACGCTGCTGCCGCTCGCGCTCGCCGCCTTCGCCTTCGCGCTCCAGTGGCGCGGCGGCATGCGGGACCCGGCCGGCGCCGCCTGGCCTGCCGACACGCAGCGCTTCCCGGGCATGGAGAACAGCCCGCGCGGATCCTCCTCCCCCGGTGCCGGAGGATCCTACTTCGCCGTCTCCTCCTCCTCGTCATCCGCCGCGGCCGACTGCGCCGAGATCCTCGGCCGGAGTGCCTCCTCCACCCAGGGGGTCTCGCTCTACCGCGGCTGGAGCTTCGACTCCGAATCTTCTGTAACACCCAAGGCGCGCGCTTACCCTCCTCCCATCATACCCTTTTGTTTTCTTTCCCTGATGATCTGCCCGCCGGCCGAGATCCCATTTCTCGACATGCGACCAATGTGATCCGACCGTCTCCTGCTTTTGTTCAGCTACTACTATACTATGCGGTGTTGTTCATGCTCATGCTACGGTGCAGCAGCACTTAGCAGTTGCACCAATCAACTGGCCATTTTTATTACCATAGCTGTGCAGGCCTTGCGTGAGAACTGCACCACTCCATTCATACTCATGATGCACGTTTTGTTCTATAAATAATACAGTGCTAGCATGATAATCTATATTTGGCAGATTGGGCCATGCAGTATGGTCACATCCACATTATATGGAGGAGATCTTGTATTGTCACATTGATATAGGCGACGGTTTAGTCATATAACTTCTTCTTCTTCAAATTATTCCTTTTCTCGGTTTACACCCAGCTAATGGAAACACAGGATTGATAGATAACATTCATGCTGTGGTTCTTAAATATTTGTTCAGGTAGACAAGACTTGGCAGATGTCATGCCATGTCCACCACAAGATATTTGTGCTGAATTAAAGCTATCCGCACGATGATTTATTTCATCCTCAAGATCATATCCTTTTCAGAGTCTCGTGTTGCCCAAAGCGCACTTAGGTCGAGCTAATTCTGTATTTTGGACTGCAGATCTGTATCACGGGAAGCACAGCTGGTGGCCTACACCAGATTCTTCCATGGTTGTATTACCACAAGGTCATCGGCGTCTCACATTTTATTCTCTTTGTCGAAGGAGAGGCTGCAAAACCAGCTGTCACCTCTGTTCTTGAATCTATTCGGGTAAATAAGACGTCTCATGTTTGTGATCCCTCCGCATGATCTAGCACTGACTCTCCGTCTCCTTGCTTTAGGGTGTCAAAATTATTTATAGAACTAAAGAACTGAAAGAGAAACAGGACAAAAGGTATGTTGCTGTACTCAACAGTTATATGGGAAGCTCTTTAACATTAACATAGTTGCTCCGGGTAAATATAAACTTGGTTGGAAATACGGTCTTCTGCTAATTTATGTTTCGATAATTCTGCCTTAATAAGATTTACAATTAAAATGCTTTGATAAATACTAAATCCTGATAGTACTTTCTTCTAATCATATGGTAGAGCTACCAAGAGAGATGGCAGGTTACTGGTGTTTTCGTTGCAATAACAGTTATCAACATCGAAGCAGATTCTAAAGCATTGTTGTTTATAATAATACATTAATATTATATTACTGTTTCCTGACCGTATGCGTTTCTGAAGTATTCTTGTTGACTTTCTAAACGACACTGTTTTCAACCTTTTTGATGATTTCAGCCGCATTTGGAACGAGACTTGGTTGGCAGGTTTCTTCTACAAGCCTTGCAATTATGAGCTATTCGTTAAGCAATCACTAAATATGGAAATGGCTATTGTTATGGCAAGGGTATGAATGGCTTCTTTCTATCTGTTTTTTAGCATCTATTTCGGATAGAAATCTTGACTTTTCATTTTCTTTTCTTTTCTGAAGAATGTTTGCTTTAATAGATACCAGCGCTCTTCATACTTCCTACTTTTCTGCAGCTTCCATCTCTATTCGAACTTAGATGATGAGCGGAATTATAATAATCATGTGGTAGCCTTGTTTTTATAATGAGAGAGTTAGCCTTCGATAGAGCTGCTTGGAAAGCAGCTATCCACGTGCCTGAGCCTTGATTAGGCTCTTCCTTGTGCTTCTTGCCAAAAATCTTTTGAAACCCTTGTTTTCTCGTTAAAAACAGTCTCTTCAAAAACTTTTTAAAAAAAAAAATTCCTCCAACTTGCTTGGGTTTTAGTGGTTTGGTTTGGGTTTCAACTCTAGCCTACCCCAACTTGCTTGGGATTAAAAGGCTATGTTGTTGTTGTTGTTGTATGTGGTAGCCTTGTTTTTGAGCTCTGCAGTACAAATGTCAATAGTGTAACACAACATTGTTGAATTATTGATTATGTGTAGCGTTGTAGGCATACAGTTGACAAGTGAAGGTTTTATACTTCTACTACAAATAATGTTTTAATTTCAGAAATTCCTTTTCCCACTTCCCTGCCCTACTTATAGCCCTATAGGATGAGTGGTAAATGATATAAAACGTGTGCGAAAATTGCACGCAATTCAAAGACATGTACCGGAGTCAGTCGTTACTCTTTAGTAAGAAATTAAGAATACATGGCTTCGTTCTCAGTTCACGACTAACATTATTCCAAATGTTTACTGTGAGTAACTAAAGCTCCAAGAGATCCATTCTTACTACTTTTGGCAATGCCCCCATGCCATACCGATGACATGTCAAATGACTTCGGACCATTGTTACTAAACATAAACAAGACTATGATGATGTGCGATAACTATGGAGACATTTTACTAGCTACCGACTACCGTGTGGATCTAACAAGGCCCTTATATGTTGTGGTGAGTTTGATCTGAATGTTCCCCATTTGATCATCACAGGATGCTGGAATGGATTGGATCATTCACCTTGATACTGATGAGTTGATTCATCCAGCTGGTGCCCGAGAGTACTCTCTGAGGCGATTGCTTTTAGATGTTCCTGACAACGTTGACATGGTTATCTTCCCCAATTATGTGAGTTGCAGAAGCGACATGTTTGTTGAATATGGTAACATATTTCACATCTGATTATTGTTTCCATTCCAGGAGAGCAGCATTGAGCGTGATGACATCAAGGATCCTTTTACTGAGGTACAGAAGCTACTGTTGTCCATAGTACTTGCACAAAAGAAAGGAAAAAATGGCTTTGTATGATTCACTGGCTTGCTTGAAAGAAAGTGTCACCTTTAGATGACTGGATTCCTCCCTGTCTAGAAAAGTTGTAATTCAGTGAATACTGCACAGAAAATACACATGAATGCATTAGAGAAAACAATAGGACTTGAAGGGTTGTCGTTGCTTGTATTTGATAGCTTGCATCGTTTTGTTTAAAACTAAATTGTGCTTGCAGGTTTCCATGTTTAAGAAAAATTATGATCATCTCCCAAAGGATACATACTTTGGCCTATACAAAGAAGCAACGCGTGGTAATCCTAATTACTTCCTCACTTATGGTAATGGGAAATCAGCTGCAAGGGTTCAGGAGCATCTGCGTCCGAATGGCGCTCATAGATGGCATAATTATATGAAAACCCCAAAGTAAGATATCTGAATATGCTGATTTTGTTTTTGCTAAAACAAGTAACAGATAACAAATTTCAGTCTGTTTGTACTGGATGGTTTTAGCAATCTATTTCCTTTTGTTTTATTTTATTTTGTGTAGTGAAATCAAATTGGAGGAGGCTGCTATTCTGCATTACACCTACACAAAGTTCTCAGACCTAACTTCAAGGAGGGATAGGTGTGGCTGCAAGCCAACTAAAGAAGATGTGAAACGGTGCTTTATCTTGGAATTTGACCGATTGGTGAGCTATGTTTTCTTCCCATTTGCTGTAGCTGGCATGTATTATTGTCCTATGTAATATGGATACATGCTGCCTTGTCAACATAATAACTAGTGTTTTCTTGTTGAAACATTGAATAAGTGTTTCATTTAAATGATATGATACAAAGAATGAGAAGGGTAAAAATAGGTAGATGGTTTATTGTGCTTTAGAAGTGCTTTTGGAAACTGTTGCAAGTGGAAACAATCTCAATTTTCATAAAAAACATGTTTTTTTTTGTGTGTGTGCAGAAAGTGCATGTAGTCATGCTTAGTGGAAGAATGTGGTCATTAACCTGGAAAAGAAAAACTGCAAGCTTCTACATCTATAGCTTATTGGATAACTAACTAGGGAGGAGTAATGAGTTATCCTTTGTGCTCTGTCATGACAGGCTTTTATAATTGCATCAACAGCGACTGAAGAGGAGATGAGGAACTGGTAACACCTTTCCCCCCTCTGTGCACCGATCATTCCTCCCTAACCTACTCTAATTGAGGGAGAGGTCACATTTGCTTGACTACCTTTGTTCAGGTACCAGGAGCATGTTGTCTGGAATGATAAAGACACTAATTTGAAACTTCTGAGGAAGGGTGTCTTAACACGTATATATGCGCCGATGGTTAGTCTTTACTCAAATCTTGTGGGCATGGACTCATGACAGTTGTCTCTTGACTGCTGCTAAGCTACGCCTCGTCTCTGCAGGCTATCATTCGTGGTCTCAGGGAATCGGGTGTCTTTACCTCAGCAGTAACATCAGCGAAAGCACACTCAAACACTAAGTCAACAAATACGAGTCTTGAAAACAAGGGGCCTATCCAGACAAACGGAACAGCTGCTCTATCAATATCAGAAAGTGGTCATGACAAATTGCAAGCAACTGTAAGGAAGATCTTAGAAATGGTCGATGTCCAGGAAGAAGCAATGCCACCAATGTCACCACCCGGTTTTGTCGAGCTGACAGAAAGTGCTTTGTCCCTAGTTATATGAGATTCTGGAGGCGTTCTTTACTGATGTGGTTCTTTGCGGATGAAGGTTTAACCGTGCAGACAGCCTTGAGCATATAGATAACAGAGGCCTGTTTGATCGTTGTGTGTTGCAACTCGTGATGTCTTAATGCAAAATTGCTTTTTTATCACGTAGGCTGACAAGTGCAAAGCCATTGCTATAGCATACTGCAATATGTATACTGAAAACAGGCGAGATTTTCTCCTGCTTTGTACCATATGTTGACTTCAAACTTGTACTGAGCAGCATATTATTAACTGGAGTACGTGTAAAGTAAAACTCCAAGCAAAGCAGAGGATGTGAGGTCAATGGGGGGGGGGGGGGGGTGCACCTTGTGTGCAACAGCCAACATCACACACATCACATTATGTGTATCAGTCAATCAGATGGTATGCGTATATACATATCTATACATGATGACACGATCACACATGTAAGGTGTACATATATAGTACATAAATACATGCGACAAATAAATTAAAAAGCTTAACCATTTGTGCATGCAATGCAATGATCCATTCGACTCGACAGCAGATCATGCATGCAACAAGTTTTCTCGCACACAGACACATTTATTTATTTACAACGTGATGAGCTCGCGCGCACACACACATATATATATATATATTTATTTACAACGAGATGAGCACTGATCGATGAAACAACGTACAACAATGATTAGGTTAAGGACACATTATTACCGCGTGACGTTGATAACATGAAACGGGAGTGATAAGGTCGTATCACTGGTTGGCTTCTTATTATCGATGGCATTGCTTGTATCGGATGAGGATCTGAAGCAGCAGCGATACCTGGGTTTTGGAAGTGGTGTGGTGGCATCCAGCCACGCCGAGAGAGCGGTGAAGTTGAAGTCGCCTCTCAGCTCAATGCGCTTGAGACGGGGCAGGTTGTGGATTCCAGTGATGAGGTTGATACTGTCACCACCACCACCGCGCAGCACCATGCCGCTGCTCCTGCTGATGCCTCCTCCAATGTCCCAGACGATCTTCTCGAGCACGGGAGCTGCGTCGGCGACGGCGAAGGCGACGCTGTTGATGGCGCCGCAGCCCTCGATCACCAGGAACTTGAGAGCTCTGAACTGGCCCTCGTCCTTGAACACGAGCGCCGGCTCGGTGAAGACCTGGCGGCTGAGCTTGAGGCACCGCAAGCTGATGACGCTGCCAAGCCTCCACAGAGCCTCCACCCCGCTGATCTCGGTGTCGCGCAGCGTGACGTTGGCCAGCTTCTGCGCCTTTGAGATCCATGGCGGCAGGCTGCTGATCTTGCCCTTGATGTCGAGGTTCTCGAGCACCATTGTGGACGACTCCGCTGCCATGGAGAAGGAGATGTCGAGACCCCCGCCGTCTGCTTCCTGGGTCTGGACGGCGACCCAGATTGAGAGTGAGCGCAGGCATGGAGCCAGTACGTGTAGCACCCGTTCCAGATATACGGCAGTTTTGTTGTTGCCATGGACGACGACGCCCAACTTCCTCAGGTGGTGCAGCCTGACGACTCCTTCCAGCTCCGCCCCGCGCCAGGAGACCTGGACGTGGGACAGCGTCTCCATTCTCCTCATCGAACCAATCCTGCGGGGCATGTCCACGGTGAAGAGCTCCTCCTTATGGACCGGCGGCGTGCTGCTGGGGGCCTGGCTGCCCCGGGGCCGGTCGTACCGGCCGGCGAGCAGATGCTTGAGCTTGGGCAGGTCGATAGCCCTGGTGTCGGAAGCGGGTATGTTTGTTCCCCGGATGTCCAGCGTCTCCAGCATCTTGAGCTTGTTGATGTGCCTATGGGCGTGCAGGCGGGAGACGTCTGTGTTCCGAAGGCTCAGGTACTTGAGCCACCTGCACTCCTTCTCGCGCAAGCACTTGAGGTGGCGCTGCCTGATGCCCATGCAGCCTCCCAGGTCCAGCACGTTGAGCCGGTACATCTGAGGGAGCGACCTGAGGAAATCCACCAGCTTGTCCATGGGATCCTTATCGTCAGTCGCCGCCGCCGTCTTCGTAGCAGCAGCACTGTCGGAATCATAGTCCACCTCCGATGGTGGTCTTGACGCGCAGACGACGGCGGCGCAAAGCTTGCAGGGGGCGCAGACGGCGTTCCCCATACAGCGACAAAGCCGTACGTGCAGCGGCGCCGGCAGCGGAGGCAACGGCGGCGGACGCCGTGCTGCTTGGACAATCTTCCGGATCTTGAGCTGGCGTTTGAGGTGCGATGGCAGCTCGGTCAGGAAGTTCTCGCTTCCGGTGATGCTGAAAATGAAGTCACTCATCGGGGCCTCCATGACGCAGCTCTTCACGGTGTCGCCATCGCTCTAGCGGCTAGGAAGGATGAAGCCACGGAAGAGAAGCTCGCCGAAACAGAGCTCGCCTTCTTCCTCTGGGGTCCTCCCCCCTGCAGCTCCTTGGTGATCTGCCCCTGGTGCGCCGGCGAGTAGTCCTTCGGCGACCCATCGCCTGACCATGCTTGTCCTGCTGATCTCTTTCTCGTGCAGGAAAGCCGTCAGGTACTGCAGGCAGCTCTTCTGCTGGGTGGACAGCAGGCTGTAGCAGAAGGTCATCACGTGGTTCCTGCACTCCTGTGGCCGCGGTGCTCCCGCGGCTGCTTCCTCCTCCTCCTCCAGCTTCTTGGCCAGATTCTTCAGCTCTTGATTGGTCGCGTAAGGGTAGCGGAAGAGAGCGCCGAGGAGCAGCCTCATGCAGCAGCGGAATGCTGCCGACGCCGCCGCTTCATCAGCGCCCCCCGGCGCCGCCGTCGCCTTCGAGGAGCGACATCGCGTGAGGATACCATGAACCGTGGCAGCTTCGGATTGTAGGAAGGGCTTAGGAAGCAGAGACATGGCTCTTCTGAAAGACGCAGGAAGAAACAGTAGAAAGCCAATGGCTCTGGCTCCCCGGAGGAGAGTGCCGCCGCCGAGGTCTTCTTCCAGTGCGTCTCGAAAGGCCTTCTCCACAGCTGCTTCGGACCTCCTGTCTGCCCCGGCGGCACCAGCAGGTGGCCCTGGCCGCCGGCCGGCCGCCGGGACGCTGACGTCGTAGCGCTTCCGCCTCTCGCCGACCTCGCGCACGCGGAGCTTGAGCCCAGCGAGCTGCTTGGCCAGCTTGTGGAGCTCCCAGTACGTCTTGGGATGCAAGACGAAGAGGGCTATCAATTGGACCATGCCCATGCATCCGCCGCGGCCGCGGTAGTGCGGGGCGACGAGGTGCACGTAGCGCGCCACGCAGTCCTCCCCAGGTAGGTGATGTCGAGCACCTGCTTCATCCACGCGCGGATCTGGTCGTCGTGCATGCCCTCCATCTGGTTCAGGTACTTCAGGAACCCGTTCATGCTGTCCATCTCGTCCTTGATGAACTGCATGTGCCCCGGCACGCCGCCGATGAGCTTCGCCTCGTCCTTGATCGCCGTCGTCAGGAGGCCCAGCAGCGCGTCCACGGCGCCTTGGGTCAGGGCGGCCATCGTATCGTCTCGTCTCGTCGATATGAATGATCAGCAAGCTAGCTAGGTGCAGTGTATACTATACACTATGTAGTATCACAGTAGCTCGCAGATCGATATATATATATATGGGTGGTGTGGTGAATAATGGAATAATGGAAGCTCTCGATATATCTGATATCGATGGGAGCTAGCTAGATGATGATCGATCAATCAGTTGATGATATATGTGGATTTATTGGAGGTGTGGCAATGCAAGCTAATAAGGTGGCGTCATATCATATCATATGTCTGCATGCATGCAAGAAGCATATATGTGATGACGATGCATGGATCAGGAGAGGGATGCATTATATATAGGGGCAGCAGCAGCAGCAGCACCACCACCACCAACGCCGTATCAACCCAGCAGGGCAACGCGGCTAGTTAAGGAATCCATCCATCGGAAAAAGAAGATAACCTAGGAGTAGCTGCTAGCCTTAGCCGGACGGCGAAGAGTCGAATACTTTAGCCTTTTCTTTTTTCTCACGGTCAGCAAGGAACATCGATCGAACTGGCTGGATCTTTGGTTGCCCCCTTCTTTTATTTGACAACCAACATTGTTCCAATTTGATTCACTGGTTGCCTCTGTCTAGCGACAACACCTTTATTCAAACTAGCTTTCTTCAATGGTACATCAATCAATTCATCTTCAGTTTCAGTGAGGCATGACTCAATTCATAATATATATATATAGAGAGAGAGAGAGACAGAGAGAGAGAGAGACACACACACTTATACTTATACTTATACTTGGGCTCCCAATAGCTGCGGAAAGCTGCAACTATTCTTTGTGCATTTTTCGTGGGTATTTGTTTCCGTAGGTCGTAATGAAATGATCTATTCTACTACCATGAGATTCTATGATTTACGGAAAAGTGAGGAAAGTATCACTTGTTCGTTTTTATGACCTTTCTCGAAGAAGTATACAATCCTTATGTAGCAGACTGCTATTACTTTGAGAGGTAAATAATGGAACTTTGTTTTGTGACATTGGTGGTAGGATTCTAAGATTTGCGGGGAAGGATTATACTCCGCGGTTGTATGTTTCTATGACTGCTTTTTTGAGCATTGAACAAAATCACATGAACTAGTCAAATTCAAAATTTTATAGTAGAAATCATCGGACATTTCTATGCTTTGATAACCTAGTATTTATGGTCACAACCCTATCGAACTAAGTCACATAAATCGGTTGCATTCAAATTTTATAGAAACGAGCGAAGAATTAACGTTAAAAAACAAACGCAATATATTTTTTGAACTACATTCCGACGTCATGTGATAGGACGTGTCAGCCTGTCCGTTGCAACTTTCCATCCATGAGCTATATATGATTGTTCACCCAATTTATATGCTCACGGAGGAGGGAGCGTGGGTTCAAATTCATATGCTCGCGTTGTGACTTTTGAGATATCTTAAAATAAATATGTAAACATACTCAAATTGATAAAGGGGTATGCGAATATACCTTTATTGGTTTATTAAAGGTGAGTGTAGCTACATGCGCATGTATACACACACCTTGAATAAATCAACAAGGGTATGTCCGAATACTCATTTATCAGTTTGAGTATGTTCACGTACTTATTATTTTAAGATACCTCAAATGTCACCACACGAAAAAAATACAAATCAGTCTCTGATTTTAATTTATTATGATAATACATTTATATTAATACATATAATGAAGTATGTCCATATACATCAGGTATACTCGCATACCTCGAGCACATACCACCACAGATGGCCTAGTATCATTGCATACTTCGTATACATACCTTTCGTTCGACCAGATACCCTTAAAATGTTGAGATACACAGGTGAGTGTAGCTACATGCGCGCGCGCACACACACACATATATATATATGCGCACATGCAACTTTTGCTTGCGACACCACGTGTTGTAGCTATCGTAACTGCTACTGTAGCAGTTCCGACGCCGCGCGATGGAGCTGTCACAACTGTACTAAGCAGCACACAGCAGCAGTTGCAACTGACTGTCGTCTCCCGTGCACTGCAACAGTCGAAATTGCTACTATGCAGTTGCTACTTCGCGCACTGCAGCAGTCGACTTCGCGCACTGTAGCGGTCGCAACTGCATAGTAGCAGTTGCGACTTCTTCCTCCGCGCCTCGTCCTCCGCCTCCAGCTCGCTGGGGAAGAAGCAGGAGACCTCGCCGGCGCCGCCGTCTTCTCTTCGGGTTCAGGGTTAGGGTTGGGGGTTCGCCGGCGGGTCTTCTTCTCCACCTCCGGCCTTAGAGGGGAAGGCCGAGGGCGGCCGGCCGACCAGGCGGTGGTGGCGGGCGGCTGAGACCGGCGCCGCCGGTCGGGCCGGGGAGGATGGCGGTTGGGCAGGGTCAGCGCGAGGGCGACCTGGCCCCTAGGCTAGCGAAGGGCGGTGAGTGCGGGCGGCTCTGGGCTTTGACGGCGGAGGATGAGCCTATGCGCATCGACCGTTATAGATGCGCATATGCGCATTTTAGTCATGCGCTATATATATATATATATATATATATATATATATTTGTGCAGCATTATATTGTGCACCAGATATCTTACATCCTAGGCATTTAAAACTCGGGAAAACTAACCCCTGCAGCTAGCAATTAAAACTCAAGAAAATTCTTGAGAATTGTTTTTAGAATAAGGAAAATCTCAAAACCATGGAGTAGTTTGTCCAGTTTTGAGAGTTGATGGTACAAGATGTCTGGTTTATTAGTTTGAGCGCTTTTTTAAACTATGAGACAAGTTGAGGGAAGAAAAATTGACTTTATTCATTACCATATATCAATCCATGCATTCATCCCACTTCAAGCATACTCTTCATTTTAGGGTGCTTCCAGCAATACGGAGCAATTGGTGGACCAAAATTTAATGCTCGGCGAGTGCACAGTAATGGGCTGTCCTTTGGCCAACGCCAGCGGAGGCGACTCCAGCTGAGGCGAATCCGATGACGCCAGCTGTCCTGAGACTTTTCACTTTGGGAGTGGGAATGCGAACGAGCGTTTACAGTGAACTGAGCAGAATTAAATTTTGGTCACCCAGATGGTCAATATTGCTTAGTAGCTCCAAGGGCCAGAGTGGGCTCTGTGGCTCCATCTGGCCCCCTCTTTCCATGGAGCAAATTTCACATCTGCTCGAATGCGTTCATGAGTTACTGATTAGTGAGCCGGCCGATGCGTAATTGTTGCATGCATTCTCTCACTGGTCACTCATACTTGTTTCTTTTCTTCTTACTCGGTATACTCGTTGCATTTTGAGAGTTTACTCGCTCCTTTCTCCAAAAAGATATGTTCCTAGCTAGCATTTAAAATGTCCCAAAACGAAAGTATCTAAGCACATGTTAGTATTTTTCTAAGGGCTATGTTCATTTAATTGCTTGTTTTTTCCTTTCTTATGTTGCGTGTACATTTAATTATAAACTTTTTTTCATGATGTATGTGCATGATTAAATGGAGGCATGTAGGTCATTTATAATGACTACTATTCTGTTTTAAATATTAGGATTATTTTTATTAGGGAGGAAGGTAGTACGAAATAAATATGATAGACTACGAGGTTGTAAAAGACACGGACAAGGCAGCATTAGAAAACCAGTGCTTACTTGCCTCGTATTTGTGACAAAAACAATCGGTTTTTTTTATTGCCCGTTGTTCTTTGCTAAGTCATGTTTTGTCAAGAGTAGTCCCCTACGAAATACTGAAAACATTGATTTTAATGGGTTTTTATTTTCAGTCATTTGTTAATATTAGGAACATCAGCTTAAATGAGTATCAGGTATGTAGTGAGATTTCATCAAGAAAATTGGGTTCAATATAAATTCTGACGAAACTCATACTTCTTAGGCCTTGCTTGAAATGCAGGATTTTTTCCCACGTTCTTGTGTTTTCCTATGAAATTAAATGGTTTCTTGTGAAATTTTTGCACGATTTCTGTGAAATTTCTACACGATTCCTATAAAATTTCCGCGTTGTAAACAAGCACTTATTTACTCCAGAGATTTCCATGGCGCGAGGTCACGAGGCGTAAGATGGTGTGTGCCCTAGGTTGTTGAGGGTATGTTAGAATCTAGTTGGTTTTAAGAGTTAAGTTGCATACGATTCAAACTATTCCTCATAATCCAACTAGAACCAGTACCCTACCGACTTGATACCATTCTCTGGATATACTTCAAACCAATCGAATGGCTCACACGAGGACACTGACTATGACTTCGTTCCTCTGGCTGACACCCTAGCTAGCCAGATGCCAACTACCAGAGCGTAAAAATGAGATTAGAGCCAATTTAATAATAGAGTCCATAGTGGGCTCTTTATTATTGTCATATCATATAGAATCAGTATAAAGTAGGCTCGTATAATGAGGTGGGCTTTAAGATTGGCTCTTAAATTAATATCTTCTCTAGTTTTCTTTGCTCTTTGTCTTGGGGCTTGGGGCTTGTGTGAGCGTCACTACAAAGAATCTGGTGATACATGACATTTCGATTTTGTCATAGAACTATCAAAATAATGTCACAACCATCTATCCATGATGCATCAAAAAATCACCATGTAAGTTTGGAAGGAAGGGGGAGGGAGGCGGACGGTGATGGGTCAGGCCGAGAGGAGGGGAGGGGAAGGAGGATGGGCTGGGTGGCGGCCCAAGGAAGGAAGGGGGAGTTTCTCCCTTTTTCTTTTTGGATTGTGGATTTGGAAAATGGGTAGGGAATTTTGGAAAAGGATTTTCGGAGGTACTTTTGGAGAGAATTTTGTGGGGGAATTTGGTGGGGAATATTTTGGAATATTGGGATTTTTGTTGAGCTCATATTGTTACACACAACAACAAGCAAGTTTTCAAAAAGTTGATTTTGAATTAGGGGAGGATTAGAAGAGAATTTTGGGTCCTAATTTTCAAGGTTTTAGAATATGATTTAATTCTAGGTTCAAAATTAGAAGCCCAATTTAACCCCCCTTGACATCTTGATCCTTTCACGTATATCTGAAAAGAACTAGAGAATACAAGGCCTAGTTTATATACACAATAAATTTATATGAAAAAAGTGATCAAGCACAAGCTAATAGTATAAAGATCTATGATGAATTAAACTACTAAACAATAGTTTCTAAATAAATGAAATAAAATCTAGGATAAGACTACAGAGCTTGCATAAATAATGAAGTGAAGTTAGGAAGAGAACATATATTAAGCTCACCTTGAATTATGTAGGTGGAGATTTAAATAGCTAGCACGAGTACGAGTATCTTCATAGGTTAACACGAAGAAAAAAAAGATCAACTCAAATGAAACTAGAGCTAATAAAACAGGAGGGGAATGCTTAACCATGAAAGTTGACACTTATTCTATCATGTCCGCCATCTCAAATCAAACATCTCTGGAACAAATTGCAAATGCAAAGAACTAGCCGTAGTGATCATCACTAGTACAAAGGCGCACTACAGGGACAGTGGAAGACACCTCTACAGGAACGGTTTTCGCAAGCGTTGCTGATAAAGGGTACTTGTAGTGAAACTACAGTAGGAGCAGTTTCTTGACCGTTCCTGCAAATAGCTTAGCAGAAGCGGTGCTATTTATGATGGTATTAATGAAGTGTATTTATTATATGTATCAATGAGGGCATATTCATGAGGTTCACAGGCATCTTACAATCATGAAAAATATCCATATACAATGCAAATTAATGAGGTATATTTATGAATACAACAAATGATACATTGTAAAATGAATAACAAATCATGCATATCCTTTACCTAGCTAGGTTTTACTATATCTCTAGATCCAAAGAGGAGAGATCCACTAATAGAGAGTAATGCAATACTTAGAGTAACCCTCAATTGCTACTACCAAGGTGGGCAACACTAAAATAGTCCTTTACACTAAAGCATCTAGTCCAAAAAGGTACTAAATCCTCCATGGACGAGAGGAGAGAGAATCACATTTAATCCTACCTCGATTACCACCTAATTCCTTAAAAATACTCAAATAAGATGCATAGATAGTGTATAAGTATAGCATGTAACTCCCAAGAAATAAAAGAAGAAAAGCTCCCCCTCCTATTTCTCAATTTTTGATCGCCGTGGCTAAGAAATGAGCTCCTCCTCGGGTCTACGGTATCCCGAGGAGGAAGAAGGGTATATATGGCTGGGCCACCGGCGGTTTAGGCCATGCACCGCTCCTGCTAGAGTGGCCTCAACAGTATCCCGAGGAGGAAGAAGGGTATATATGGCTGGGCCACCTAGCAGGAGCGGTGCATGACATAAACCGCTCCTGTATTTTTATTTATATGAGCAGTTTAGGCCATGCACCGCTCCTGCTAGAGTGGCCTCAACAGGAGCGGTCGGTGGCACCTACCGCTCCTGCTGTGTGGTCTCGGAAGGAGCGGTGCACCGCACGAGCCGCTCCTGCTATTTATAGAAGCGGCTGATAAGGTGGGTCCCGCCCTGCTCACAACAGGAGCGGCTCCAATAACGAGCCGCTCCCTATAGGCCTGTTGTGATCAGGGGGGCGTTGGTACAGTAGACCTTTGTAGTTGTTAGCACCCCGGTGATGCCATACCCCCAAGTCGCTCCCTGTAATGCCCCAAGATTTAGCACTCGGAATTTTCTTCTAATCTCTCCCTAATTCAAAATCAAATTTTGAAAAACTTTGGTTGTTGCTTATTTGTTTTGAGTGTGTTAATATGAGCTCAACATTTCAAAATATATCCCCTCCAAACACCCATCAAACACTCCTACCAAAACCCTACCCAAAATTCTCAACCAAAAGTCCAAATCCCAAAATTCCAAACTAAAAAAAATAGAGAATAAAAAGGAAATATTTTTTCCTCCTTCCTCCGGCCGAAACCTGCCCAACCCCCCCCCCTCTTTCCCCCAGCCCAACTGCCCCCCACCTCGGCCTGCCTCTCTCAGCCAAATTCGGCCCACCAAGGCCCAACACCCTTCCCGCCTCCTTCCCACTGACACCTCGGGCCCACGAGCTCGGTCGCTGCTCTACGGGCCCCGCCCATTAGCACTACCCCCTTCTCCCTCCTCCAGTGCGCTGCGCACCGCACCCAGCCCTGACTGAGCACCGCACCCAGTCCCGGACACCGCTGCGACCGGCCCCGCCACGTCGCGCCCAGCCCTGCCCGCGCCGGCCCCGGACGCCGTTGCGACCGGCCCCATCGTGCCGCGCCCGGCCCCGGACGCCGCTGCGACCGGCCCCGCGGCACTGCGACGCAGGAGGCGCTCTGGCTGCCGTGCCACCACCCCGGACACCCGCCACGCCGGTCCCAGCCCTGCCTACACCCCCTCCGCGCACCGCGCCACCACCCGACACCTTCATCTCGCCGCCACCTGGCACCCCCCCACCGCCGCACCACATGCGCCGAGCCCGGCCTCCACCGGCTATAAATGCTCGCCTTCCTCCCCCCCCCCCGATCCACCAAACTCCCGCTGCCACCGGCCCCCGACACCCGGGAGCCGCTAGCCGCAGGAACCCTCCCTCCCTCCTCTGACCAAGCCACCTTGCTCCATTCTCCGCCAGTGGACTCCCCCAGGCCGCCGCTCCCCTCCCTCCCCCGAGCTCGCTCAGACCGCCACCGGCCCGGCTAGGACCGCCATCACCCCTCCTGCCCCTGCTACGCGGGTCCAACGGGACGGCGTTGGCCGCGCCATTCCCCGCCCAGTGGGCCGTCCCGGTAGGCCACCCCGCCGCGCGCAGGCCGAACCAGGCCACTCGGGCCGAAAGCCGCCCCAGCCCCAAGCTCCTATGATCGCGGGCTGAGCGGGCCGCTTTGGGCCAAATTAGCCCCCGGCCCGGGTTTCCCTGCCTGTGGGCAAAAAGCAGTGGTCCACCAGAAAAAGTCTAAATCTACCCTTCCAACTTTCCAAAAAGTCTATATCTACCCCCTAGACACTAAATACCCCATATCTTCTTCATTCCAACCCTGATTTAGGCGGTTCTTGCGCCTAAATTCATCTAAAATCAAACTCTACCTACCCATACACACCACATAATCTTTTCATCTGGCAGGAAGCCGCCGTCATGCTCCCATGACGCCGTCCTACGCCCAGTCAGTGCTTCGCACCGGCCCCACATATATTGTGAGCCCGGTGATCGATGCCGTTGCTCTCCTATTCCCCATAAACCCGCAAGGCTCCTGCCTTGGCCTTTCTGGGCTTTGAGTTCAGATGGTGACGACACCGAAAATCATCTGAAAATCATCACTCCCTCCCTTGTCCCACTCAAACTCTAGACTTCACCATGAGGACACCTTCTAGCCATTCTCGTTTTCGCCGCTCGAATTCACTGCCCTAGCACTACCTCCATAACCGTTACCATGCCAACCAGCGGGGTCGACACCACACTCCACCCTGCTACCTACCCGAACCACCACCTCTGGTAAGTTCCCAACCCACCAAATAAACCCGAGACCTCCTGCTCGCTCCACCACACCTAAAATCAGTGTTGGGATCATGTTATATTCGTTGTGTGTTTGCTTTTCTCTATTTATGCACATAGGTGGTACCGGCAATCTTAGTCCGTACACCTCTTGCAAGGGCCTTCGCCGCGCTTGAAGAGAGCAATCGGCGCCTACAGCAGATACTATACCAACACGCTCAGTGGATGGCACACCATCGCGCCCAGCAGTTGGTATGCAACCATGCCCGGTGAATGATCGTACACCATTGCATTCGGCAGAAGATACACCCCCGTCACCAGCGACCGATGCATCGTCTGTATCAACAAAATGATAGGCAAGCCCACTGAAATCCCCACTTGATGCATAAATTTCCTATGTTTTATAAACACAACCCTTGGCCTGATGATCACATAAAACTTGTATGTTTTGCTTGCTAAGGTAACACCAGCAAAATATACAGCCACCTAAGCCTACTTTAGACATAATGCGCATAGGTGGGATCGCTCATTTAATTATCTATCGTGATCTTGACGTTATATTGGATTATGGATGTGGAATATGATGGGTATGGGAGGGTGGATGTGTGTGGTTTTGAAATAAAATGGGGAAGAACCCCGGCAACCGACTTTTTCGGAACACGGCTACGCGCCGAAACAGCCATAAGGACAGGGTATGAACGGGTAACTTAGCGACTTGCGATTACCCTATGTCCCGGTATTCATGGAGAAGACCGAGTAGATGGTTGGTCGCGGTGTCGAGCATTGGAAAGTGGGAATGGTTCTACCTGAGCTCTCCGTAAGGACCGTTATGATTTTCATTTTGCATAACTCTTTTAGTACAACCACTCGCACTATATGAGGCATTAGCCAGACCCAAGCTGGAGTGGATAGCCTAGTAGCTTATGTGTTGACGCACAAGGGGCTAAGGGAAGGGTGGGTGTCAACGGAAGTACGGCGAGTTACTGGAGTGACTCAGATGCCCGAACCCCTAAGTTCTACTAGGTGATGAAACAAAGGCAACAACTTGGTTTGGAATTGGGGCAGTTACAACGGTAATGTGCCGCTGAGTCCAACTTGTGAGAATTAGTACAACCTCTGATCAGAGTAAAACTTATTCGAATAGTCCGTGTCCACTGGTATGGATGAGATACGACTTGGTTCTTCAGTTAGCAGTTTTCATAAAATAAAATGGAATTGGTTTGGGATTGGATAAAATGGTTTTTGGTTCAGCAGTGGATGCTGGATGTATGGAAAAGTGTGTTGGCAGAAATGCCATGAGCCATGTTGGACCGGAAAGTCCAGTGGCAACCCTTTTTGGGAAAAATTCAGTTTTCAGAAGATTAAAACTTGACAACTAACTCAAACCCTGCATCCAAACTACTTTTATGCAAAACCTTTCCCGAACTTCAGATATATCCTTACATATAGTGTTAGCCTTCCCCAAATTCTTTGGGAGGAAGGTGGGGTGCTGAGTACGTATGTACTCACCCTTGATTTGTTGTTGTTTTTCTCAGTGCTATGGACATATACTGGTCCGAGAACGAGTAAGGATTATGACATGCTTCCCAACTGTGGCGTGAGGAAGATGTGCCTACATTTTTATATTCCATTGCTTAGATTTTTAGGGTTGCGCCCCTTGCTGTTCGACCCGTTTAGGGCGGATCTGTATCACTCTAATGTAAGAATGTGATTACCAAACCCTGGGATGGTAATAAAGTACATTTTAGTCCCATTATGGAAACTGGGGCGCTTCACTCCCTCAGCTCCTTCAAGACTTGGTATGGTACAAGCAACCCACTGGCTTGACCTGACAGGTGGGCCCATGCGGGCCCGCTGACTGGGAGGACTCGGTCAAAGACCGAGGTTGAGCAGGGTGCCAACGCCGTGGCACTGAACCCCGAGGGGCCTCCGGGGTTGACCACCCGAACCCTGGGGGAGGATCCCCCGAGCCACGCCGGGAGGCTCCTACTCGAAGCTACTCGCTCTCCCCCACATTAAATGCGGAGGTAGGCGGGTCAAAAAGCGCTCTGCTGCACGTCGTCGTTGGTACTGCGTGACGTGTGGGGACCATCATGACCTGGCACGGTGGATGCGATAGGACGGACCCCCCCCCCTCGGCGGGTGTGGTTCACAGTGCGGCCGACGTGACCACACTGTAACCACCCCGCGTTGCACGCTCCTGAGGTGGTATGACGATGCAACCCACGCCATCCCTAGATGCACGGAATGACGCCTAGGAGTCAAGAACACTGTGTAAGGCTACACAACATGCGATCGTGCCCATACCAGGAATGGGCCTCACTATAGCATGACTGTGCTACCAACTCTTCTACCCTATCTCACCCCCTTGGACTATAAAAGGGGGAGAGATAGGCCTTAGAAAGGGTTCTGACTTTGACTCACTCCAATCCACCATAGACCAACTGCACCTAGGCTCATAGGCCACGGCCCTTGGGCTACCCCGGCCAAGGACCTAGCTTGGGAGCAAGGCCCTTGTACTCAAGTCTCCTCCCTATAATCCCACAAAAAGACCAAAGAGGACGTGGGGTATTACACTCCCGGAGTGGTCCGAACCTCTCTAAATCTTGTGTGTCTGCTGTGATCTCCATTGAGACAGGCGGAAGCGTCCATGTCCCTACGTATCTTCATACCTTCAGGATACCCCTGTGGTATCTTGGTGTCGCAATGTCGACAGTAGTAGTGCATTGACAGGTATCCAAATCCAACAAACCAAAGGGGATAATATGTGGAATTTCTCAAACCCTGGTCACATAAAAGGGAATGACTTGTCTGTAAGTACCACAATTTCTATAGAAACATCCATATATGCCTAGCATGTTTCACAACAGGCACGCATGACTTGTAGCTCATCTTTCAGTACATGAATCACTAGTCCAAGGATCAGTTCTTACATCCACTATTCATCTCATCAGCATCTAGTGAAAACCTAAGCTATTTTAAATAAACATGGCCTAGATCTGAATGAATATGGTGGGGAAAGCAAGGGATTGAATGGATTTGTACCTGCTACCTCGATGGTGCCTGCATAGATCACAAATCACACATGGAGAACGAGGCACGGCAGCCGGCGCTGGGGGCGCCATGGTCTGGATCCGACCGCCATGGCTCGGATCCGGCCAAGGAGCCGGCGGCGGCGGCCATGGTGGGGCCGGCATGGAGGAGGAGGGGAAGGGACCGAAGGCGACGGACCAAGGAGGGAGAGGAAGTGAGATCGGTGGCACGCGGTGGATCCGAGCTCCAGGCCGCAAGGCAGGCCCGTGCGGGGAAGGGTCCCACGTCGCCGGATGTGCATCATCCGGCGTCCATGGGCAGCCGATCCTGCGGCGATGGCGGCCGCCTTGAAGGAAGAAGCAACTCGGAGGGAGGGAGGCGGCAGAGAGGGAGAGAGCGTGGCGACGAGGGAAGAGGAATAGTATGAGATGGATAGACTTAGGTTGGGCGAGGGAGATTGGGGATCTGAGAGGGGGAATATACTTGATCTTTTAATGTTACGTGAGTCCCCGCAGCTCAAGGGGATTGGAGGGCATTGAATCTCCCACTAGCCAAATTTGAATAGGGAGGGGTTTAATTCCCCTCGTCCCTTTCGATCCCCATGCAACCGACCGAACCGAGACCGTAGTGGGGTGGCTTTGAAGAGAGTCCAATTTCCAACTTTAATCATGTCTCTCTCATCCACATTGTCAAAAATACCGTATAAGCAGGCCATTATCTGCTTTCAAGCTCATGTTAGTCGTCATGAATTTTTCACACAGAAAAAGTAAAAAAAAAATGGAGTGCCGATTTATGAGTGACCTGCAACCTTGTTGATTAGTGAGCGCAGGCCGGCCAAGAGAGCAACAAGGCAAAGGCCCAGAGGCAAATGCAAATGGGGCCTCCCCCACCACCGCCACCAGCAGCAGCTTCGCCACCATGGCCATGCAGCAAAACCCCATCACCTCTGCCTGCCCCGTCCTCCCAGCCGCTGCCTCTGCCGCCCCATTTCCCTCTCCTTCCTCCCCCGCCCCTCCTCCCTCCTGGGTTCTCCTCTCCATGCTTCCCCACCTCTCCATGCTGCCACCCGCGCAGCCTCCCCATGCCACCCCGCCACCGCCCTCCAGGCGCCGCGGCTTCGGCCTCCGTGGCGCCGCCAGCGGACGCCTTCCTTTCCCCAGGAGTTTGCGGGGCGGCCAAACGTGGGCGTTTCGTCGAGCACCTGGCGCCCGAGGGCGGCGGGGTCTCGGGGTGCTGGGGCGACCGCGACGTCCCGCCGGAGCTTCTCCCGCTCAAGAAGAGGATCGTGCGGCACCACCCGTACGCGGCGGCCTTGGCGATCCAGGAGATGGCCATCGACCACCTTGACGGGCTGCGCGCGGAGCTTCTCCGCCTCCGCATCTCTCGCCCCGCGCTGGTGCTCACCAAGCCGCTCACCCTCTCCGACCGCAGCCGCGACAACGCGCGCCTCGTCCTCCCCGACGGCCTGGTGGCGCCGTCGCCGCTGCTGGGCATGCTCACGCCGCTCGAGCGCCGCCTGGTCTTCGGCGCCGGGCTGCCCGTGCCGGCGCTCGACCGCCTGGGCCGCGCGTACCGCATGACGCTGCGGCGGGACCCCAGTGCCCGGACGTACCGCCTCGCGGGCCAGTGGTCGCTCTTCGTGTCCCGACACGACATGGCCGCGGGCGACGCCGTCGAGGTGCGCGCCTCGAGAAGCGCGGCGAGGGTGGGCTCGGGATGGCGCTGCTGCACCTGCACGGGCACGGCCGCCGGGGGGAGCAGCGGCAGGCAGCAGGGACGATACCACTGGTGCAGCCGGGAGCTCGACGCGGCGGACGGCCTCCTGCGCTTTGCCGCCGCAAACCGCTCATCTTCGAGCAGATCCAGTTCAGTTGTTAATTGGGGTGGACGTACGTACCATCGGTTAAGTTCGATCTTTACAGGGTTTTGTCAAGCTCTGATCATCTTTGTCGTCGAGTTGATGGAGTTCCTAGATGCGGTGATACTAGAGTTACATTACAGTAGTGCTACACTAACGCAACTGCAAGGCTACGCTGGTACTGGTAGTGTTATTTATATATGATATTATGATGCAGTGCATAAACTGTTGTGGCGCAATGCATCGTTAGATTGATGAATATATATGGTGCCTCCACTCCATGATTATACCTAATATAAATCATTGTCATAGTACTCTATCTACTACCAGTGAGCAAGCGAAAACATCAACCACCACGAGACGGCCATCTATCTACAAAAGATTTCCTGCACCTAGGCCGTTCTCTTGTCTCTACAACTTACTGGCAGCCACCTCTCTATGGTCCCTTCCTTAGAAACTTCTACCTACAGCGGCCTTCCACGCTTCTCCCGCTGCTGCAGGTTGGTTCTTCTTCAGCTTCTCAACATTGAACTTCGCCGTATCGGCGCCCTTCACATTGAACTCCATCAGAAGATCTTCGTACAGTGTCTTTAAGCTCGTATTGAATGTGACGCGCCTAGTAAGATGGTTTGCCTTGGGCGCTGCTGCTCCTGCCTTTGGTGCATTGCTGCTACTGCTCGATGCTCCCACGGCGTCGCTTTTGCATTCTGACTCTTCCTCCTCCTCATCCGGCACAACCGAACCAATGTCATTACCCGCCATGTAGTGCTTGCACGCTGCGAGAATCGTGTGCCCGCGCATCCGGAAGTGGCCAGCAACAAGGTCCGCAAAGTGCTGCAAAGACGAGACAAAAAGCCAACAACGGGGGGATCAGTTCATCTACAACACAAAACAGCAGAAGCTGGACTTTGACTAACTGTGCTTTGTTGGGCTGGTAAAACTAGAAACAAATTACCTCTGGAGGCCTCCTAAGCGAGTACAGCATCGTCTTGCATGAGTACAGAAAGGTGTTGTCGTTATAATCCAAAGCATTGCGCTGTCCATGCGCAGTGTTGGCAGAGCCCTCGTATCCTGGCTCGTTGTAATATGGGTTCTCATTCAAAATGAGAGCTTGAATGGAGACAAGAACCTGCAGCATGGTTGATTGAGATGGATTCCAGTTCTCACAGCCTTTACCACTCCAGGTCCCCAGCAGGCTAAGGCACACTTTTCCACAGTTATATAAGTTTGGATTAATCCGAAGCCCTCCGGAGTGGTAATGCACCAACTGTAACCGCCAAGAGGCAAACATTTCAATAAAGAAGTGACTAATATAAAAAGTAAACAGGCCAAAGCTTTGGTACATACAGGAGGGACAGAAGGATAAGAAGAGGGAATGTGAACATCAAAGAAGAAAAGTCCATCATGGTAGGGCGTTCCCTTAGGGCCAATAATTGCAGCCCTAAGAAGGTCCATTCTATCTTCAGCAACCCGGACATAAATAGATTCTGCACTAAAGAAAAACATCATGAAAAATATACTGGAACAATGTAAAATCAACAGGTATGTAATAGTTGCTGTCCAACACTTAAAAAGCTGTGAACAATAATGGTATCACTTCCAAAAGCGCATCAATAGACCTAAACTTCTTCATGTACAGATAATAAGCAAAAACAAAAGGCACAAACACAAGGAAACAACAATTTTAGCCTAGGGCAGTCCTACGAAAATAATAATTAACGAGCACATGAAGGACCTGTCACAAACTCACAACCCATACTGCCATACTGGAATGCATCTAGTCACTAGAGGTCAGGTGGTTTGGGCTTTATCCCCAGCCAATAATCCCAATGGCATGCAGCACAACACTAAGGATTCCAAATGCCTTGTTCCTAACAAACAGATCTTATTCAAATTAACTAAACACTCCTTTAAACTAATTGGGTTTTTGGTAATTTAAGAGGTAACCAGACTCTACGCCTGGGCAGGGGAAGCCAGGGTAACACCCACTATAGGCGTGGCCACACATGAAGAAAGCATTTGCAATGTTGAATGTTGTCCCCAATGTTATGAAAATTGTTGATTGAAGTTAAAAGGAGTCAAACAAAGCCATACATAAGAAAGAAGCAAAAAACAGTTCTCATAGGTAACCTGGTAGATCCTGCTCCAAAAGTTTCCAATCATGCTGAACTCTCTTTGACCAGGTTCTGGTTGGCTGAAACAATGTACAAATGCAAGAACAGGTAAAGCACCCAAAAGAAGCACAAAACAAAAAGAAAAAGAAACTACTACATTCTACTACTATAGTTGAGCATCTCACCTCTCCCTGAGAACTGCGAGCATAGTGATGGTCAGAGAAATTCTGAACAGTATCGAACTGCTTGAACCGCTTATATTTATTCTCATTCTCTTCTCCCGTGCTTGATTTAGGCGGCTCCCTGACTTCTTCCTTGGCTTCAATTTTCTGCAGCCATGGTACGGTAGCCTCCACGCCTGGAGGCAGATCCAAATCGTCAAATTTATCAGCAAGGTGCTGATTAAAGTCAGCTTCGTCAAAATCATCATAATCATCTTCGTCATAGACTTCGCCGTCGCCATCATCGCAATCGTCCTCCATGTAGTAATCCTCCTCTTCTTCTTCTTCTTTGATCTGTCCAAGATCCTGTGGTTCTGGTTCAGACATTTGTAAAGAGCTACTTGAGCTGGATCCGACTTGATCGGTGGGAGAACCCTGTAAAACAGAACAGTAGGCTAGCTAGTCAATATCAATAATAATTATTATTGTACAAGCAATGAACGAGAAGCATGAAAAGGACAAGTGAGGCCTTTTTTATTTTACTTCCGCAATCCAGAAGCCTATATTTTAATGTCGTTGTTATCCGTGTGAACCGGTTGGCAGTGAGCAACATAAAAATCTGAATACGAAGAACGCTTGGGGCCTTGCATGGACAACGGATTCGCACATAGATGCATCTTTGTCAAAAAGGCCAAGGGACGACTGTATGTAACCCAAGCCATGCTGTGCTTAACAGCGCAATAAAATAAAACTGCAGCAAAGCCGTCTCCTGGCACACACAGGGTGTTAGGGTGTCCAAGAAAGAAGGCCGGTAAGGCAGGTTACACAAAGCAAAGCAAATCAAGGCAATTACGACCGGCGCCGCATCAATCGGCTAGGTTACACAAAGCAAATCCAGGCGATTACGGCCGCCGTCACATCAATCGATCAGCCAGCCAGCCCAAGCAAAGCCGAACGCACCTCCAATCGCAACTTGGTCACCAGCAGTTAGCCACACTGAATCCCCGCCCCCCCACAACCCAAACCCTAGCGCCAATATGAAGCCTTTGGTTGGGCACCGGGAACCCCGATCGATCCGATTCGGCCGAGGACGGGGCATCGCGAGGAAGGAATTCAAAGTGGAGCAGCGAGGAGGACCCGGACGCGGCGAATCGATCGGCTCGGGCTCGGGGAAGGGGAAAGCGAAAGCGCGGGCGGGCGGGAGTTCAGTCGACTCACCTGGCACCGCTGGCGCTTCTGCTGCTGCGATGAGGCCCAGGACGCGGCGTCGGCCGTGCGGCAGGACGAGGAGCTCCCCTGCTGCAAGGCGCAGTACCTGCAGGAACCGACAACCCGACACGATCGATCGAACAAAAAGGGGAAAAAAATTAAATTCGGGAAAAGAGGGGAGACGGACGCGAGAAATTAACGGATCGCGGCGCCGAGGAGTGTGGGCGTACCGGGAGTCCATGGTGGGGGGCGGGGCGGCGGGCGGGCGGCGTTGCTGCGCCGACGAGCCGCCTCCCGAGAGCGGAGATATCGATCGATCAATGGAGGTGCGTAAAGGAAGGCTTGGCGGCTGAATCGCCGCGGATTTATTCAGCGCAGCCGCACCGGATGACGTGTGGGTCCACGCCCCGGGATCTCCTTCGGCCCCACTGGCGTAGCGTAGCAGTGGCGACCCGCCTGTCAGTGGCGTGGGGATTCCTCGAGGATCTTCTGTGGCGATGCACCGTCCGAGGAATATCCACGGGCGGGCATCTCTGTATTTACGAAAACGCGAACCCCTCCCTGCCCCTCTCTCTTACACCTGGGGGTCCACCTGTCGACATCTCCTTCCTCCTCCCTTCTTCCCCACCACCTGATGGCCCTCTGCTCCTCCCTCACCCATGCCGGTGGCCGGAGCAAGCATGGGAGGCACGCCGCGCCGACGACCCCTCCCTTCCTCTTCACCCGTCCCGGCAGGCCCTTCTCCTCCTCCTAGCCGCAACCCGCAGTGGCCGACGAAGATGATGACAACAGGGCCCAAGATGTAAGAGAGAGACGATGAGTGGCATTTTCGTAAATACAGAGATGCATACACTGCGCGTAGGTCCAAATCCTTCGGATACGTATCCAATGGCATATTTCGAAGGGTATATGTAAAATTGTAATGCTCTGTATGCAATAAGGAAAGTACCAATGTCAGATTTCGGAGCGGTAGAAATTATAATGGCCAATCGGCGCAAGTGCGTGTGCTTTTTTTTTTTTTTGGTCCATGAGGATCGCATTTGAGTTGCGTCCAAGGATGAGCGCAGGTAGACAGAGATCAGTACATGTATATATGGGGTTCAAAAAAGGTTAAGAATATTCTTTGAGAAAAAGAAAAGATAGAGAACGTTGTTAGATATAGATGAGCTAAAACAAGGCATTGATGCTCCTAAAGACCTTTTCAAATGCTTCCGATGTAATTATGAGCCCTACGAAAAGAAGAGGGAACGCTAAACATATGTAAAGGCCATGCTAGTGCCTGGACGTGCGGACGGACGTCGGCGTATCAAACGCGGTTCCCATCGTCCGATGAACCGTTCACAGCCATGTCAGATGCAACAAACATTAAGCCATGTGCTGAAACATTGAAAATAAACTGCCGAAACATCAACAAATAACTGATCAAACATTAAAAATACACTATTGCAACATCGGCATAGTATGAAAATTAACTAATTAAATGAAAAATTCGGATCCGCGAATCTGGTGAGATGATATATGCATGAAACATGAAAAAATAACTACCGAAACATCAACGAATAACTAATAAAACATTGAGAACACACTGTTGCAACATCAGTATGTATGAAAATTAACTGAATTGAATGAAAAATTCGGGTCAGCGAATCTGGTGAGACGCTATGTGCATGAAACATGAAAAAATAACTATCAAAACATTCACCGAATAGCTGATCAAACATTGAAAATACACTATTGCAACATCAGAAAGTATGGAAATTAGCTGAATTGAATGAAAAGATAGCACTCCAAGAATCAATGACTCGATGTTGCTGCTCGTATCATATTGCACCCTCTTATTCATGTAACAAAGCTTTACAATTCCAACAAAAAAGCCATCCAGCATGTATTCGCATAGTACAAAACTAAAATAAAATCCCACCCTGCAGGTGACAGATACTTATACAATGCGTTGACTCTTTTTTTCCCCCCTTGAAGAAGAGGAGGGAGAGTGTGGCAACATGTAGAGAAAAGAAAGCCAGAAGATGCAATTTATTTCAACTTGAAAAACCGGTCTTTGTCTAAATACATAGTAGTACAACACAGCGTCTTGTCTTCCAACCGTATGGAACAACCCCCTTCTCATCTGTTCAAGCAATAGATGGTGCCATGCCAAACCTGCAGTGTGAATCATGCAGCCAATATGTGCGGCTGTAACGAGATGCAGCTTTTGCGTCCATCAAGTTTGGCACTTCCGCGCTTTGCCACAACCTGGGCATGCTAATTCGCTTTTCGTTTCATTTTCTTGAACCACGTGCTGCTGCAAGGTGATCCTGGGAAAAAGCAAATGCCAAGATTTTAGTCAAATAATTGCAGCACTACAGAGATAATCATACAGGTTTAACATAAATACGAGGTTGTAAGATTTGGCAACATTTGCAGAAGAAAATAAAATGCAGCAATAATCTGAACAGGGAGCACCATCATAAAAGTTCTAGCAGCAAGCAACCTTACCACTGTAGAATTTTGATCTGATCTAACATAATTCATCAGGTGATGATGCAAATGAATAGCATCATTATTTTGGTTTCTTACTACAGTACTACCAGCTGCACCTCATCAGGTCTCATCACTACCCACATCTCATAACACTACAGAAATCATGTACCTGACTAAGTTATGTATAAAGTATCAGACAAAATTTCCCCTAAACAATCATACTTTTTTTTTCATCTTTAAACATCAACAGTCCATAAAAGCCTATATAGGTTATGCCCTCCAGGTCCATACAGCCATCTACTTCCAAAAACCCTAGAAGATCATGAAGCAAGCTTGAAAGTCTACTTATTTTGAAGGACCTTGAGTGCCAAAATTCTATAAACCTTAGTACCTCACACTAGCATACAAACTAATATATTCTTAATCAGATATGGGCATATGGCACTG
This sequence comes from Paspalum vaginatum, assembly GCA_030272315.1. NCBI lineage: Eukaryota > Viridiplantae > Streptophyta > Magnoliopsida > Poales > Poaceae > Paspalum > Paspalum vaginatum. The sequence goes on along the minus strand of JAMSGZ010000159.1, from coordinate 5,677 downwards.
GAGCCAAGTTAGAATTGCTAAATTTATTTCAAGTTGCGACTGGATGCAAAATAAGAAATTAATCACTGGATAGAAACACATACCGAGACAAAATCAAAAGCTTTAGTGTCATCTTTCTTCGGACTGCTCATCACCGCAACATGATTTTGAGGTTGATTACTTGAATTGAAAATATCTGGAAGCACGGATGCATTTCCGCTGTTCATTGAATTGAAAGAAGGATTCCCAAGTCCAGCATTGAAAGTTCCAAAATTTTGCAGCAGCTGCTGCTGCTGAGCAAGAAGAATCCCCATGGTACCATAATTTAATTGTTGCCCAGGAAACGACTGATTGAGCATCATATGTTGAGGTATGCTGTACTGCAAGGGAGCCTGTTGCTGTTGGTAAAACGAGTTCTGACCAAAAATGCCATTCAATGCTGCAGCAGTTGCCACATGGCTAGTCTGATTGTTCGTATCAAAGAACTGTGAGCCACTGAGGTTGCTATTGGATTCTGCTTTAATTGAAGGCTGAGCCTGGTCTGTTCCATTAAGGTTCAAACCAGCCATCAAATCATTCACAGGTCCTTGGTTGGTAACACTTCCTTGGACGAAAGGATCAGGGTTGCTGCCAAAGATATCAGGCAATTCATTTTTGTTTGATGAAGCGATATCATGCATGGCAGCTGAAGATTTCTCTTCTACTGTCAACCCTGAGAACAGATCGTTAGTCTCCTTAGTCTCTGTCTCGTGGAATGACACATCTGCAAATGGATCACTTCCATAACTATCAGCAGTGACACCTGTATCAGCAAATGTTTCACCAAGCAAATCATCAACTGAAGAAACAAATGCACTGTTCCCAATATTCTGTCCATTGCTTTCCTGTCCAGAACTTGTTCCCAGATCATCTTGATCACCCGTATCAATCAAATCAGGCATCTGAACAGGTGGGGTCATTGCCGCTCTTGTTGCTGAAAGATTTGTGGTTTCAGTAGGCTGTTCCCCTAACAGCATATTCAAGACCTAAGAAAAGTAAATATCTTGTTACACATCAATGCTTGCCAATGAATAGTGTTGCAACAGAGAAAAAACAGAAACTATGACGTAGTCTCAAGGAAATAGAAGCTACTTTCTTTTTTTCTTTGATGGACATATAGTATGAACAAGGCCACTTCAAAAAAAAAAAAATCCAGTTTTCCAAACAGACTGACCTTTGAGGCCTTCTCTCTGAGAGAAACCTGTGGCAGCTCAGAGCATTTAGCAACAGAAGTTGTGTTCTCGATGAAATATGAAGCGATGATCGAATAAGGATCAGCATCCTGTTTCCTTACAATGGCTTCCAGAACACAGATAGCCTTCATGCGAACCTGAGATGTACACAAACATATTGAATACTAACGAACTATTGGAAAAGATTAAAAAAACACATGCAGGCATATGATCTAATCCAGTAAAAGCTGTGAAATAATACTGTATGAAAACTATTCAAACAAAGTGAACAAGCATTGAAGACAGAATGTATTCAGTACAGCTGACCCATAAATATAACTTATTCAACAGTTGTCCTATACCAGCTGCAAGGCAAATAAACCATACAGCTCCGCCCACAATTTTATGATTTGCTTCTGGCTGCCTAATGATATCATCAGGACAAATCTGCCAGCCTATTGCATAAGCATAAATATGGTAAACATATCATGAATTGCAACAACAGCCATGCTTGCATAACATTCCCTTTTTCATGTCAATAAGCCCAGCATCAACATGTTTTTTGCAGCTGTTTAATACTAGCTACCTTGCAGGTTTAACTTTAAGTTGACAATGCTGATTATCCACGAACCCTATCATACCTCTAATAACATAATACAAGAGCACAATACAACAACAACAGTTCAACACCATTCATGGTGCAGTTGGTCAGAATGAAATTGATCTATTTCATCTGTCCAAACTGAGGGTGCAGCATCTTCTCTTCTATCTAATGTTTTCCCATTGACACTGCAGTATATTAAAACGTAATTATAAAGTTTTGGATAGCTTATTGCACTTTTGAGAATTCCCACAACCGCAATTTAATCAAAATTCACAAGTGTATACATGTAAAACTTGAATCAACAGCACAAGAGAAAATTATCTACCACTGCTTTTCTGGAGAGTTAGGAACAATGACTCAACACTAGTTTTAGCATTACTCTATATATGTTAACTGGCTAACTGTGCATAAAGATTGTAAGGGTGTGAAACTAGGCAAAAATGATCGATCCACCTAAACCCACCTGCCATAACGGAGAATTCAGTTTGTTCTCAAGTGCACGGCTCAATGCAACTGCATCCAATTTGGAAGCTTCTGTTAAAAATATCTGCAGAGCGTCTCGCGTTGGTTGCAATCGCACACCACTTGCAGTAACGATTGTCTCCAAAAGTCTCTCCTCACGAGTCTTAACCCCTGGTTGATTTGAGCTAGTATCGTCAGTTGGTGCAGAACTAGAAGGAGTAGGACCCCAAGGACCAGAAGCCACATTCTTCGAAGCACCTGATGAGGCACGGCTCTCACTTTGGATCTCACTTGGATCATACCGGCCATATCTTTCAGATTCTGTCGTCAAAGACCTACGGAGGTTAGGGCTCTTGTATGTACCACCGTTATCATTTGTCATCATCGCATGCGCTGCAGCAAAGTTGCTCAAACCCTGCTTAATGGATTGGCTTCCAATGCCCACTACCTCGCTAAGCTCACTAAGGAAAGACTTCTTGTCATCTCTAGATGGCTCATAATTAGTGTTTCCAAAACCCTGTATGCGCTTGCCGAGACTTTCTGTTGCGACAGCAGGTTTGGGGTCCTCGGTGGAGAAAATTGCAGCTATAGCCTCATTTGCAGTTTCGCGGACAGCCTTATTAAGGGCATCCCCTCTTAAAGGATCAGGGTGACCTTTGTAATGAACTAGCTGGCGCATAGCCGCTGAGTGCCTTTGCATCTCCCTCTTGAAATCGGTACCGGATTTTCCAACTGCGTATTTGATCAGCCGTAAGGCCTGGAGAACATATAGACAGGTTAGTAAACTATGAGCTGGATGAATGGAGGCTACATGTCAACAAAAAAAAAAGATTGAGCAACCAATGTAATTGAAAAGGAAGATGAAAGTTAGCGCAGCAACAAATCCTACTGCAAACATATGGGCATTCTTAGTTACAGCGACCACCATACCATGACAGACAGAAAGAAAGAATCCGGTGCGCTGGTGCTCCGGACTACATATAATTTGTGAAGAGTCAAATCGTAATTCAGATTGAACCACACCATCGGCAAAATCTAATTATATTTCTGATGATGATAGCCACCAGCATGGATCAGCAACAGGTCAAGAAGCTACATATAGAGGCATATAGGGTATATAATAGCTAAAGGAGGCGCTAGCTTTCCTTCCCTTCGATGGATGGATAGATTCATCCCCACTCAAGCCAAAAAATCGCATTCGAACCCCGTATGAGATTGTGCGTTCCACGGCAAGCACGCCAAGCGGCCCTTCCCTTCCACGTATGCACTTGTCAGATCAGACTACCGGAACGCTCCTAGGTTAGGTAGGTAAGGGACAAGGTGAATGAATCCGATGAGCCACCCACCTTCTGCTTGACGAGGGGGCTCTTGTTGTCGAGGCGCTTGAGGACGAAGTCGGCGACCTCTTTGACGATGCTGGCGTCGGAGGCGCGCAGGAGCTCGCAGATCTCCTCGAGCTTGTAGACGGGCGCGACCTTGTCGTCGTCCGCCGTGACGCCGTCCACCATCCGCGAGCGCCAGTAGGACTCCACCGCCCGCCGGCTCTGATCCATGGCTGCGCAGCGACGACCCTTTGCTTTGCCCTGCCCCAATCGGAGATGACCAAAGGGATGACGGGATCTGGGAGGGGAGCGGAGGGGGTGTGGGTGGCGACCGCGCGCCGACGAGGAGAGGAGCCGGGGAAGGTCGGGTTGCCGCCGGACCGGACCGGGAGGGGACGAGTTGTGGATCTGCCTGCCTGTTGTGGAATGGAAGCTTCTAGTGGCGGGCGGGTTCCCCTGCCTTTAACCGTTTCGCTTTCTTCTTCTCCTTCTTCCCCTCGGGAACGAACCCGAAACGGTGTTTGCTTCGATCATAAAGTTCATCATCTTATTATTACATATACTGTATATATATATACTATTAACTAATTAACCAGTGAGTAATAAAGTGGCGATAAAATAGCCTGTTCTGCTCTACAAATCAAACAAAATGAGTAAAAAGTGACAAAAATGATAGATCATCCCGTTCCTCGTACTAAAGACATGCTACGAGTCAGGCCTGTTGCATGTAATCGTCTTTTGCAAGCCCTTGTCTGCGTGAACCGTTGACTCAATCTGAGTCTTGAGGTGATTTTAGCAGCTCTTTCGTCAAAATAATTGCAAATGGGCAAAGTTTACATTTGCTATCACACCACATGACACTCAACCCAACAAAACAACTGTCGAAATCGACGCAGAAATTTAAAAAAAAAAGTATTCTATCCTGCACCGGATGGACACAAGGCGGGTTCCTCACGTGACACAGACCCATGCAGGACAGCAGGTTCAGCTTCTGCTTCTGCTTCTGCTTCTGCCTCGCCAGTGCTTGATTCAGTTTAATTCCCTCTCCCGGCCATGTCTGGGCATGGGCGCCCTTCAATTGGATTCTGGGGTCAAAAATAATGTCGCCATCAAGATTAGTGTACACCATCTTATCTATATATCAGTATACAGCCTCCTCTTGGATCTCATCAGTCTCATCGACTAGCAGCTCGTCCTTGAACAGGGCCTTCAGGTGTGGGAGAACCTTAGGCAAGACCGGCAAGTCTGCGAGGTTCACACTCATCAGATCAAAGGCGATGCATGTCTTCTCTATATCGACCTCATCGATAACTGGGATTTTGGGGTATCGCTGGCTGAAGTGAGTCAAGATTATCCGGTACGCTCCAGCTGATGTGCCGACTTCTATGGCCTCCTTGGTTGTGCTATGGTTCCTCGCAATCGCCTCGTCCTTCATGCTGTCCTCGAATGTTGCCTGACAAAAATAGAGTACTTGTTGCATAAGACAGCTAACAACAGGAAGCACCATCACCATATTCTAATGGCATCGATCATTAGTAGTAGTTAGAAGAAAGTCTCGTATATATGATACAATATCTGCGAGACTAGTTTACTGTGGTCCAGATTAGTTGAAGCATGAAACATATACAGCAGTGTGGACAGAATATTATCATATAGTATATTGCAGCTTTTGGATGCCACCCCCCATGTAAACTTAGAGCATAACAATGATGCCACTTGTCCGCAAGGAATATGGTAATAGGACAAAAACTACAAATTCTTCAGCTTACCTCATGTATTAGCACTGTGGCATCTCTGGATGCATCTATAAGAGCAGGACAGGGTCGCGTGTCGCCAGAATATACAACCTTCCAGCCTGGGTTTACCTTTCCAGTGTTGCTCACTTTCTTAATGGCTCTCAAAACTACTCCGAATGCCTGTGGACAGTGTAATACAGGGACACTGTACAGAATCTCCAGACCTGATTCCTCTAGAGCTTCTTTGAAATTAACAAGAGCTGTGGTATCTCTTGGACTTGCAGGCTTCCTGTTGTAGTTCTCCATTCTACTTCCAGGGGCAAACATGGTGTTCTCCAGCTGAGGCGTGGCTGATTCAGTGGC